>MU159005.1:30404-181776 GCA_015888305.1 Antheraea pernyi
CAGTTTTCTGTGAGAGGGTGGTACTACCCCGGGCGACCGACCCATTCATGCTGAAACCAGTAATAACTTCAGCGTGCGTCTACCACCTACAAACCTTCTATCGGTATGGATAATATTTCTGACAAATATTTCAGTTTTCTTTCTTTATATCTGAGTATATACTTCTAAAATAATATCAAGATCTACGTTCAGTTACTCTATAATGGCACATAATAGTGAATAAAGAAAATAATTGAATGGTAAGTAATGTAATCAAGCACATCTGAGAACATTTTTAGATAAGAAAAATTGACGTAACTTTAAAAGGGGCTCTTAAGAGTTAAGTGACTCTAAAATAAATTTATTATGCAGGTGCTATGTAAATGGTAAAAGTAATTTCATAGTTTAGCTCGACGTCATTCAACATTAACCCGTAACTTCGGAACTGTTAAATTATCTTTCTCCATAAAGACTAATAAAGGCTCATCTCAGAGGACAGTCAGCCTGCGTATACTATAAATTTTATAGCCAATAATTTTCAATCAAACAATTTTGATGTAATCCTATTCAAATTCAATTATAAACGTATAGATAATTAAATAAAGTGTTTACAAAATTTTGTTGAATGTATATAGGTACATATAATAACTTATAACATCTCATATAATAGATATATGATGTCGTCTATTCTAAATAAACAATATTTACAGCCTTACCTCTTATACTATGTTACGACTGGCAATAATCCAATTTTATCAAGTGAGTGGTGATATAAGGCGAAAACTTTCACAACATACTGAACCCATTCCTACCGAAATTAATTTATATTTTCTCCAAACATGTATTTATAAGAGTTAGAATGAAATAAGTCGGGCTATTTTTACTTTCCAAATATAAGCGCCTTTTATTTATTTTATTTCGTGATATGTTTTTTTGTGATTCTGTAATGGAAATGTGGATAGAATTGATGTTCAATTTTTATTATTACAGATAATTTATTTGTGCATTTCTTGTAACTTTGCATTTGTAGTAGAGGTAATGGAAAACTTTTAATTGAACTATTTTTGTTTATTTAAATTATAATTTATATTTAGTAAGTTCAATTTAACTAGTACGAACGTTCGCTGACGGTAAAGTAGAGATTATCAAATTGCAGTGGATGAAATACATGAATATGTAACAAACTACATATTATAAAGCAAAGTAAGCCAAATCTATCTATCTGTCTGTGTGTGTGTTCGCGATAAACTCAAAAACTACTGAACGAATATTCATGCGGTTTTCACCGGCAGATAAAATGATTCATGAGGAAGGTTTAGGTATATAACTTGCCAAGGTCTTTTTTAATATCAGGGCGGGATAGCGTCCGCCATGCCCGCTAGTATATTATATTACTAAGTGTTTGAAATCGTAAACACGCAGAGAGCTAACTTCCTTATCTTCTATTGCGAAGAGGCCAACCTGTGGAATATTTATTCGTACAGAAAGGTGTAATAATAATTTAACAATTTTTACTATTCAGATACAGTTCCATAAAGTATTCTTTAAACAAAAAAAATTCAAAACATAGATGTCAAAGTATAAGAAAATTACATTTACTTTACGGAAAACCTTCTAAAAACAATAATAGTCAAATTCAATAATACCATTGCTGAAAATGGTCTCTTTCTATGACATTTGTTTGATGACGGCTCTATGTACGGTTATGATAATGTAAAAACATTACAAAAAAAACCTTTAAGTACTCCATTATATTTATAAAAGTAATAAATCGTTTTAAACGATGATTTGACTGTGTGATAAATGATTAGACTTTATGATGACGTCTTTAAATATTGATTATACTAAAGATTTATGTTTAACGAGCAGGTAAGTGATTTTTTAACTTTATTAATATTTAGGTGGCATTCTAACATTTTAAATAATAAAGGGTACAGTCCCAACATTTAATAAATGACACCCACTCTAGTCTATTATGTAAATAGATGTCACGATCTTTGTTATACTAAAAGTTGATGGGATATTTTTTTATTATAATATTATTTTATTATTTTATCATTATCATTTTTGCCATTATCTTCTACTTATAATTTAATATTGAAAATGTTGTGGAAAATTGTGAGATGAACCGTATTTTTTATATACCAACTACATACATTATAAGTGTTATGAGGTGAATATTTTAATAATAATTGTACGAAGTATCTCGTAAAATCATGAAACTATTTTTAAATTTGTTATTTAAGTGTTAAAAATTATTATTAACGTACTAAAGTTTATATTAATAATATGCAACATTATCCATTATTAACCCTTGGACTATACAAAAATAACCGTGTTATTATAAAAAAGTTAAATACTTATTGAATATTTTCTTTAAAAAAGTATACATACTTACGTATTAAATGCACCGCGTTTGCCTACAGCTACCGCGGTAAAATCGTGTTATCCTTTTTCGCAAGTCCAACCTAACCTAACCAAACAGAGATAGAAGAGCAAGATGTCGAACGTTCGGCGAGTGCGGTGCATTTAATACGTAAGTATGCAAACTTTTTTAAAGCAAGTATTCAATACGTATTTAACTTTTTTAAAATAACACCAATGCTTGCGTCATGTTGCAACACAGCAACGAACATAAGCACAATAGGCTCCTAAGAATTGAAGAGTTTTTTTTATAATATTGGTGGCAAACGAACATACGGGTCACCTGATGGTAAGTGATCACGGGCGCCCATGGACAATTGCGACACGAGAGGAAACACAAATGCGTTGCCGGCCCTTAAGAAAGGACTAGGCTCGTTTCTTGAAAGTTTTCTTACTTTGCCACGGATCCCATAATCAGAACCTAACCAAACTCTCATCAAACTACCCTTGAAGTACATCCTTTCCAATAAAAAATGAATCATCGAAATCGGTCAACGTGATATTGAGTTATTCGTCTATTTGTCATGTACATACTTAATGCAAATTTAAAACTTATACGGTTTTGCACTGGATGCACCAGCTTTCAAATAAAAAAAGAAAAAACAAAATCGGTTCACCCAGTCCAAAGTTAAGAGGTAACAAACATAAAAAAAAAAAAAAAATACAGACGAATTGATAACCTCCTCCTTTTTTGAAGTCGGTTAACCGACTTCAATATCATTCAAACACCCATAAGGCACTAAAAGCGGAAAATAAATAGTTTATCAAAAATAAAACATATGAATATTTGTGCTACCTAGAGATGTATTGGAAGCCGGTGCCAAGCAAACCGAAAATCATATCATCTACAGGTACAAAGTTTAAGTCCACTCTCGCGTCTCTGTAATACAACAATTTTGGTTGGTACCGACTTCCAGTACATTTCTAGGTAGCACACATATTCATATGTTTTATTTTTGATAAACTATTTATTTTCCGCTTTTTAGTGCCTTATGGGTTTTTGATTGATATTGAAGTCGGTTAATACTTTTTTTTGAAAATTTACTTTTTTATATACCAACTACATAAATGATAAGTGTTATGAGGTGAATATTTTAATAATAATTGTACAAAGTATCTCGTAAATACATGAAACTATTTTTAAATTTGTGATTTAAAAGTGTTAAAAATTATTATTAACGTACTAAAGTTTATATTAATAATATGCAACATTATCGATTATTAACCCTTGGACTATACGAAACCATAACCGTGTTATTACAAAAAAGTTAAATGCTTATTGAATACTTGCTTTAAAAAAGTATGCATAATTACGTATTAAATGCACCGCGTTTGCCGACGGCTACCGCGGCGAAATCGTGTTATCCTTTTTCGCAAGTCTAACCTAATCTAACCAAACAGAGATAGAAGAGCAAGATGTCGAACGTTCGGCGAGTGCGGAGCATTTAATACGTAAGTATGCAAACTTTTTTAAAGCAAGTATTCAATACGTATTTAACTTTTTTATAATAACACCCTAAAGGCTTAAGCTCCATAGAAACGAAGATAGACCTTACGATACACTGGTCAACAGACTGTTTTCACCACAAGTTTGTTAAAATTTGTTAAACTTGAACAACATTTTTTTTATATCATACGAAAACGAACAGATGGGTTACCTGATGGTAAGTGATCACCGCCGCCCATAGACAATAGCAACACCAGGGGAGTCGCAAGTGCGTAGCCGGCCCTTAATTATGTAAAGTAAGATTATAATTTAAAAAAAAATACTAGGCATATAAAATCATTATCCGCCATTTTGAAACCAGTCTTAAAAAATTTGCCGAGGGGTATTCGAAATCTGGAAGATATCTACAACTCGCAAATTTACTGGAATATGCTGATACGTAGTTGGCGACAGATTTTTAAATTAATGTTTGTACCTAGACAAATGAATGTTAGAGAATGTTCTACCGTAATTTATAGTTTTATCATAATTTATTCTTCTTTCTTTTAGAAAATCTACTTTAGTGACATTTCTAATTCTGTAATATTAAATGAAGCAGAAACGTAATATTGTCAGTGAAACTAACTTGTATAATAAATTGGAGAAGTTGTGCAAATAACATGAAAGCATTTTGTAAATGTTTCGGGGATTTTTTATTTTCTGAATATATGTTTTTTAATTATTCTCTATTGTCTTTTATTTATATAGCATCAGCCTGTAAGAGACCCACTGCAGTGCCATAAGCCTCTTCCCGAAGACAGGTAAGGGCGTCGTAATCACCACGCCAGCCCACGACGTATTGGCGATTGGCTGTTTCCTTATCGGATTTGCCTCTTTGGTTGTTCATTATTTTTCAGAGATATTTATTAATTCTCTGAGCTGGGGTCTTAATAGTGTTTTCCTGCTTCTTTTTGTACAGATTGGGTTATCTATTTCGGGTCCTCTTTCCGGCGGTCTGGCATGCAGCGGGGCGATCCCCCTGAGATGGGGGTGCGCCGATGCGTCCGCCTTACTAAACATCTTTGTGGCTAGGCGTCTAATGAAATCTTCCACACTTTCTATTTGTAGATCGCGGGCTATCGTAGTGTTTCTAACATAACGTGGGGCCGATACGATTAACCTCAGTATGGTATTCTGAAATGTTTGAAGCTTGTTCTTGTATGTGTCTGAGAGGCATCCGTACCAAGCTGGGGCGGCATAAGTTAGGCGAGATCTGACGTAGGTTTTATAAATGCCAATCTTAGTGCGAAGGGGCAGCCTGGACCCTAGGATCGGGCGATCAGGCAGACCTTGCTAAATATCGTAGCACAAAAACATATTTTTATTATAATTATTGCATTCGACCATAGTTCGAGCTCAATATAGGATCCGAAACTATGGTGATTGGCACTATGTCCGAAGAGGAAGCCATTGACCCTCGATATTCGATTAGTTACTAGTATACTAAACTCGTTTTAAACAGTCCTTATTAACATTATAAATACGAATGTTTGTTTCCTACATTTTTGCACCTTAACTATTCTACGAATAGTCACGAAATTTTTCATATACGTTGTCAAGGATACAAAAAAGGTAACTGAGTGAAACCGAGAGCAAAGGCTAGTTAATTATAAGTTAAAGTTTTGTAGTAAATATCTAATCAACTTATGAAATTGTATCTTAAAAACGATAATATAAACGATATAACACAACTTTCAGATGTCGGCGTACTTATTTCTAATCAGTTCAGTTTCTTGTTAAGTAAAAAATAAAATTTTGCTAAAAAAACCAAATTTGTAAGTATAATTTTCATAAAATATCTAAAAAGTATTTAAAAGTATTATAGTCTGTAGAAACTTTGCAGGTACCGGACGCAGCTGTCGCGTGTCAATGTGTCCCCAGTCTGGGAGATCGGCACCCCTGCCAGCTCTCACTGCGCGCACGATCTCCGTAATCGCGGTTCCTGTGACATTGGACGTCAATTATCATGAAGTTGACTTACTCGTGTTCTCTTTACGTAGTGATTTCACGATGAAACAGTCGAGCCATTCCGTTACTACCTCTATTATTCGAAGTTTCGCCTTTCACGTGATAACCCTGGTCACTGTGTGTACCCACACAGTCGTGTACGATGATACTCACCAAGAAGGTACAACAAACACAAGGCAGATATTAGATTAGGGGATTGGTGTGCTATTGTAACCTCGTTGATTATTACGAAACTTGTTCGGTCGAGCTTCATTCAATTAAGTAGGTACATTTAACAGAATTGCTGTTTACCCCATATAGTCTTTTAACTAAATCCAAGGTCATAAAATGGTTTGAGTATATTTAAAACAATAAAAAGGCCGTGAACAAAAATCGAATCTCCTCAAATTATGTATTATTAATGAAAAAAAAAGACTGGTTTGTCATGAAGTTTATACAAGTTTGTAATATTTATTAATTTTTAATTTCACCTACAATCTAATGAATTTTATTAACATTATATTCATTACCTCTGACACAACAAATTACTCTTAATTTCAATATACATCTGAAATACACTATGATGACATCGAGGATAAATAAATTAAATTTTATCAAATATTCCAATAATTAAATCCGACTACCTACTTTTAGTTGTAGTCCTCTGAAACCGGATTCATCCTATCAAATATTTATTTATGCACTGTGATATTTTTACCAAAATATGTGTAGTGTTTATGTTCTCAAAAAAAGTTCTCATGCTATTGTTTGAGAACACAATTGAATGAATACTTATTAAATAAACACACATTACTAATGGCAATAATAACATCTAATTATGTATAATGTTTTCAAGTGTTTATTTTTATATTGTACTACTTGCCCCCACGAACTTCATTTCGCCTTAATATACGAGTATATAGTTGTTTTAGTAGATAGATACCGACATATAGAAATATTTTGCTATGCCCATATCCATAGAGACTGTTCGTTTTTGTTGATTACAGATTGAGAAAACGACATTTTTAAAGCAAACTGCAGTAAAATGGTAAAATTACATACGTCAACTCAGAAATGAAAAAAGCATCGTAATTACGGATGCGTTCAAGTTGCTAATAGTAATTTGAAGTTGCGTTCTCAATTACAGAAAAAGAAAACTAATTTTTGGGGTTTTCCGCGCAATTTATCCAATTTTTCTCTCCATAAAAACCTTCCTCAGAGTTCAAGGAATAAATCAAATCAAAAATTACTAGAATTGGACCAGTCGCCTTCGAGCTTCGAACTTTGCAACATATTTTGCGATTCATTTTTATTTATATAGATTATAGAACGGTCTACTCAAAATAATAAGAATGATTCGTTTTGCAACAAAGACGGTATATTGTCTATCTACGGTCGAGAGGATATTATGCGTTTGGATTTCACTAAGCCGCTGTGAGCCGTTTTACTGCCAACAAGAAGCTTGTGGATTTCAATTCTCTTTGTCAAGTGGACAGAGACGTCAGGAATGCGTTTAGAGCCGAGGGCAATTGAAGTATCTTAAACTACACTTCAAGCCACACGTCTAATTCATAAAAGCATATTTTATTTGCATATCAGAAATAAATTTATAAAAACCGTGAGATAAATTACTTTTATTCAAATTAATATGAACTCATATTTTAGTTCACTTTTCTATATTTATATACTAATACGTATATATATATGTATTATAAAGAGATAAAGTTTGTCACGCTGTAGGGGTAATCTCAGGAACTACTAGTCCGATTTTTATCGAGAAAGGTTATAGGCTATATACCATTACGCTAAGACCAATAGGAGCGGAGCCCCAATGAAAAATATTTTAAAATTGGGGTATTTTTCCTCTTGAGAGATTCCGCGGCGTGTTAACGTTAGCCCAAAGTATTATAACTATTCCACGCGAACGAAGTCGCGGGCAGAGGCTCGTATAACATACGGGTAATGTTATTTCGCCTCGCCCGATTACTAAACTCTGTTATATTATTGGTATTTCATCTAACTACGTATCGTATAAATACTCTTATCATATTCGCTACACATTTAATTTCCTTATATCCAATATCCGTTACGCTTAAATAATTAAATATATTTTAATTTACTATAACTAGATGTAAACATTAGTAATACAATTATTTATATTTCATGTATATCATAATTTCGAAAAATTGAAATTATATAGTAGCGTAAATTTTCATACAGATTTCATAATGGTTCATTGTTTCTGCTTTATCCGACTGAGTTTACTGGAATTTGTAACTCATTTGTTCAAAGTGAATGGAAACGTTCCACATAATGATTCCGCTTGTCTTGATGTTCAACAATATATTAGTGTGTATACAACAACATTTGATATGTTATAATAAAATTTACTATACAATCGTTAAAGTATTTTTCCAAAGATTAAGTGTTATCAAGTTCGCATTTATTTGTTTAATACTCGAGTGTTAGTGTTGATGCAATCTGAAGGTTATTCTCGGACATCGAGAGGCTCTAATGACATCACTTAGCTTCACCGCGACAAAGTAACTTAAGTGGTAATGCGCTAAACAAAATAGTTTAGACATTGCTTCACCGGTTTTAAGTTTTTGCCTTTCAACAAAAACACCTGATTCACTCGAACCTCATATCAATATTGAAGAGTTGTGCACTTTCAAAGTTAAAAGTTACTATTACTATGACGTTTATTACTTTAATTTATTACATCTTCAATATCTATCTATACATATAATAAAATGAAGTGTCTGTGTGTAATATCAAAATAACAAATGTTTAATGATTGGGTATGTAAAGTATACACGCTACTGATAATGAAAATGCCATTTTTAAAATTTTGTCTGTCTGTTTGTTCCGGGTAATGTCCGAAACGGCTGGATCGATTTTGACGGGAATTTCACTAGGAGGTAACTAAAATTACAGCGTGTTACTTAGGCTACTCTAATTTAGACTAGCTGTTAACCGCAGCTTCCGTCTGCAGTGTTATCTCCAAAACGGTTGAACCGATTTCAACGGGAATTTCACTGGTAGATAGCTGACCTTATAAAAATATTTTAAGCAATTTTAGTTTATACTAGTTCTTAATCGTGGCTTTGCCCGCAGTGCTATCTCCAATACTAATCAACCGATCTTTACAAGACTTTCACTGGCAGATAGCTGACATTATAAAAAATTATTTAGGTAATTTTAATTTAGACTACCTGTTAGCGGTGGCTTCGCCCACAGTGCTATCTCCAAAACTGTTGGACCGACTTTCACTGACAGATAACTGATTTTATTGGAAATAATTTAGGTAATTCTATTTTAGACTAGCTGTTACCTGCGACTTCGTGCACATGAAATTTAGCAAAAATATGTTGTTCACTGTAAATGTGTGCATAAGACGTGCGTTGTACTGGACTCCAAGAATAAATATAATTGAAATGCATATTGTCATATTGTCTTTTTGGAAGCCATGGCGCTTTCGTCTATATAACTTAGTAACCATAGTAACATATAAGAATATTTTATCGCGTTCAATATTAAATATTAAATTCAATTTATTAAATTCAATATTAAATAGTTCAATAAGAACTATTTCAATTGTCGAATATTAAAAACTGCTTAGACAGATATAAAGCTTTATATTTTGATTTATTATATTTATGCAAGATTTCAAGGCGTTAGCTCATTCATCGTTTACAATTCAACATTATAATTATTAATACTAATTTTGAAGATAGAACGGGTCTTTCTAATAATATATTAGACCATAAATGTATTACTTGTTAACAATATGGGCATATTATATCATTATAATAACATTTTTAAGTCATTGTTTCATTAGTTTTCTATACAGTGTAAGTGAGCACTGAGGTAGTTATATGGTGGGTTATGGTTCCAAATATGTTGCTGATCATAAACCTCATTTGACACACTGTTAGTATTTTTATATCTAATGTATACGTTGCATGTTACTGTGAGTGTCATGCGTGTCGTACTTGCAATTGTTTTCAAAAAGCACAATTTTATATTTCTTTAATACAATTTTTAAAAAAACGCGTGCGGATCTGCGGGTACAACGAGTATTTCAATATGATACGACTGTCTATCGGTTTGTCTTTACTAACACTACGCAGAAAAAAGAGTTTCGAGTTTTTATTCAACCAAAGCGGCTTCTATTCATTGGAGCACTTACATTAACTTGAATGTATAGTTTTTTTATTTATTGGGTAATGTAAGTCCTCTAACAAAAAAAAGAGACCTTATCTCTTATATAAAGTGGGCCTCCAGCGTTCTGACTGAACTTTCTTTTTTTTTATACATCGGGAGATCCCTAACAGATACCCACCCACCCCGTCGGGCAGCTGGGATGGGTTTTTTGCACGATTTGCACGGATTAAAACCCCATGGTATCTTCATACCGAGGGGAGTCTAGTAGTTCTCACTGACCTAACGATTTTTTTTTTCGCTCTGACTACGCTATTGACCAAGCAAGGTCTTAAACCAAACAAGGACTGACCTAACGAAACGCAATAATGCAAGCACTGTTACTTCACGTCGAGTTTCTATCAGAGGGTGGTACTACCCCGGCCGAGCCGACTCATTCAGGCTGAAACCAATAATAGCTTCAGCGTGGCTCTACCACCTACAAGCTTTTACTTTAATTATTCAACCAATCATCATAAAATTTATTATTAATTTATCAGATCTACATTAACGCGAGCAAAGCTAGTCAATATATAAATAGAAATATGAAAGCCCATTTTATTAATCCTCTCTTCTTGTCTCAAATTGGAAGAGAAAATGATTATTTCTAAGACGGTATAATTTTCAAGTATTTGTCCTACTTTTATAATTATAAATACTTAAATTGAATAAGTACTTGATAAAACGGTGTTAAATTTTTTGATGTATAACACAAAATCTGAAAAAATACTACACCAGCTTTTCATTGAAACATTTAACTAATATTAATTGTTATGTATCACTTGCTGGCTAGCGGTTACTTTAATCAAATTGTTTATAAGTAAACCCCACAGTGAGCATTTATTTTGGTTTCATTACACCAACACGCATGATATATTTAGATGACCTATTTTATGTTACTCGTAACTAAATGAGTACAAATATATCGAGGTCATCTTTGTTTATCGAAAGTAAATAATCACAAAGGGCAGGCAGTACTGCTATTTTATGATATAACAAGCGGACCCGAGCGCACTTCATTGGGCGGTAAACATTTTTAGTTGTTATGGAGTGCAATGTATTATACAATAAACGAATAGACATCATTTAACCATTTTAAAATAATAATATAAAAAACTACTTTTTGTGACTTACATATTAAAGTTAGACATATGCTGGATTGAGTGCTATATATTATACAATAAATCAATAAACAACACTTAATGATTTAAAAAAAAACTACTTTTTGTGACTTACATATAAAAGTTAGACATGTGCTGTCGGTGACTTTTTTGTAGGCATTATCAAGCTCTACAACTTTTCTCTAGAACTCAATCATATATATCTCTCGTCGTTCAGGCAGCGTTTCGTAAAAAACGTTTTCGTTGGACCGTTTTTTCTCCCGACTTAATTCGACTACCACAATAAAGTCTTTTTAATTCTCGGGTTAATATTATAGCCTATGACACTCAAACCTAACGTGGCTTTCTATTGGTAATAGAATTTTCAAAATCAGTTTAGTAGACCCAGATATTACCCCCTACAACCTCACAAACTACTTGCATACGTACAATCCTTTATAAAAATATAAACGCAACGTAGTCACCGACGGCTACTTGTATAAAATATTATACAGGTTAGTACAGTGGTATTGAACTCAACTATTGAGTCAAGATGTATGATTCCCGTACATAATTGATTTTTATGTGATGAGCATAACTGTCAGTTCACTATCTGAGTGTTATATATCTATACAGTCTGTATATAAATACATTATTTAGCTGCCATAATACTAGAATATGCTTACTTTGAAATTAAATAGCGGTGTGTGAGATCGCCACCTCATATTATGTATTTCAAATTCAAGTCTATATATATTTAAGTAATGGAAATACAATTATATACAAAAACTATAATTTATTCCCTATTGTCGATTGGGAAATGAAACGTGAGGGTGAACTGAAAATTCGTACCTTGAAACATGTCATTATAATATAGAAATTCTTTCCTGAATGTATTATTTATTCCAATTTCAATCTATACACAGCAATATGGAAATCCCGAGATATTTCACGCGCCGATAGCATGGGATTGCTTTTCGGTCGACAAGCCGTCAATCTACTTTGAACCGAAGATGCTTTCAGAAGCCGCGAGAGACTGCCTATATCACCGTATTTCCACGTTCGCAGCGACACCAATCCATAGTTGCATTATTATCCGCATTCTTACAGGAGACTCGTTGATAGATCGATCCGGGAGTCTCGGCGGTGAATTTGGACCGTTGGAAAACCAGTTTAGCGTCTCCGTCGCGTCTAGACGGGGCGCGTTGGCTCGCAATTGGTTGTCGTAAAATTATGTGATTATAGCTGTTAGTGTACACGAATATCCAATGGAATCGCTCTTAAATCGTTTATTTAATTAATAATCATTTTAATAATTAATCGGTTTAGTTAAGCTTTATTTACAGTTTCTAGAATAAGTTCTTTATTGAAAGTTGTAACCAAAACTTCGCGGTCAGTAGGTGTCTTAGGGTCGGTTTCATAATTTAATATCCCCAAAAACTAAATAGATAATATAATTCATTACTGTGAATTAACTAGAACATTTTCTTATAAGGCACTGAAAGACAGATAAGTAATCTTAAGTTGTGGCGTTATTAAATTGCGTCACATCGATTTATACTTCGATGAGCCTTCCATGTTCAAACGACCAAACCACTACACTTCTTTATCCTCCTTCTTTGTCTTTCTTACTCTTCTTACTCCTTTATATTCCTTCTTAAAAACTGAATATAACGTAGTCTATTCATTTGATAATTTTACTATGATTTAATTTCCATGTTAGAACATGCAACACTTGTAAGCTACGTAACTAATTTGAATATAATTATCAGATATTCAGACTAAACCCGAGGAAGAATCTAGGCTATATTTTAACGCATTTCCATAAAGGCTAATCATAACCTAATAACAAAATTACAGTAAGAGATATTTTCACGTGAACAAACTCGCAGACATCGTTCAGTATTAAATATAATAAAGAAACATTAAGAAGCTTATATAAAACTTCCAAAAGACATCTCGAGAATATTTTAATTTTAATCTCTAAATCTCACGAATTATATTAATACTTAGCGATTTTAATTTTAGGTTTACGATTTATAGCTTCAATTGAGTAAGATTTATGCAAATAGGTACCTTCTATTTTTTGTTTAATAAAGCAATAACTCCATTTTATTCCACAATTTTATTTGGCAATTCACCTAATATACCTATTGTAACTTTCTGCCTATAAAATAGACGTTTAATATAAAATACGTCTATAAGTTCATAAATATAATATTTAAGAAATATATTCATTTCTCTTTTTGTACACTTGGTCATAATAATGATCGGAACAATGTAGCTAAAGAAGTGTAGAAGCACCTAAGCTAAGAAATCGGACTGTCTATAGAGTACAGTTACCGGAAATGGCAGATATGTGCTTGGCAACAGATTTCCACCATAAAGATATGTTGCCAAACATTACGGTATATTCTATCAATCTACTAATCTTTAATATAGCAACATATAAGCATCACAAACACAATACTGTGTTTTTAAATGAACAATGATAAGTATTACAGAATAAAGAATGCAATATTGCGGAATATTTCATGTTATAGCTTCACTTGCAAAACAGTAAATAAATTCACGTATACTTGCATAAGATACGTGTAAAATTACTCTGCAACAATATACAGTTTTATCTTTTCACAACAGTGGGCGTTCGAGATAGCCCATGGTATGGATAAACGTAGCAGTCGAACAATAAAGAAATCTAGATCAAACGGACAATGAGTGCTTTACGAAACTCGTTAGTAATTTGTAAGGTGTTAGTAACATTTCTCTTGGTGAGAGTTGCACGAAGCGGCGAAACTGACGAGGACGGGTTTACAATGGAGCGAACTGTTTGGTGTCGGGAGCGTATCTTTCGCGGGTCATCGCGCACCAACCTTTCACCGATGCTTGCTCTTTTAATATTATTAGATATATACCACCAATATACATTTATGGCTACAAGACGTATAGCGCAATCTGATCAGTGGCAGTTTACAAGTTGTTGCCCATAGTTCGAGTCCGACCCCTGTCGTACTTTTGTAGTCCGGTGAAGCTGTTAAGACCTTGCTTGGTCAATAGCGTAGTCAGTTCGAAAAAAAAAAAAATACATTTATGGCTCTTGTAAATAAAACCAGGAATAATACATTTCATTTTTCCCAAGGAAACTTAAGCAGGGAACTTATGTAGCCTGCCTACTTTCGTCGATGGTATCACCGTTAGAGCGGATTTCTTCACGCTCAAATAATTCTTGTATGTAATCGTTACGTGTAAGATTCAATTAATTTTAACCGGATAATCTCCGTACAATTTTCATTTCAAATTCCATTGCTGTTAGTCCATACATCCTCTGAAAATCTTTATTGCAATTAGAAGATATATGCACTAATTGATACATATATTTCGTTTTAAAATCTTGTGATACCGTATATATAAAATAACTTTTATTAACAAAATGTAATGGGATTTCATAATTTACCAGTGTTCTAAGTTCTTGATGATAGAACAGTACTGTTTTAAATTACGCAATAATTATAATTTAACTACAAATCTGGCGTTTATTATTATACTTCTTAAATTAATTGAAATACTTTTGAGATTTTATCACTGTTTTCAATTTCAATAGATTCTTATCGAAGTGAAGTTGATTAACCGTATTCAAATTACTCAGTACGAAATTATTAATATTATTCATTGTATAGATTCTAAGACTAGTTTATTAAAATACATCTTGTTGTACCAAATAAAACAAACGTCTTTTTACAATTGATCACACTTAAACACCCTGAATATAATTTACCAGCCTCAAAGAGGATCACAAACAAAGACTTCTCCTTTACGTTTATCCCTTAAGATGGAAACCGCTAATCAAACTTATAAAAGGATCTATTGAGTAAAATGATGCTATATGAGTTTACGTTTACATATTTCTAACAACCTAAACTGATCCAAAATAAAAGAAACTTTAATATTATCTTTTATCTATAATTGATTCTCTTTACACATAGTTCTTATATGAAAATAAAAGGAATAAAACGTATATATTATACGTTTATATTAGTTACTAATGTGAAATCAACTGTTCGTTCTTTGTATTCCTTTTACTATAGTTGAGAATTATTCCTTTTTTTTTAAAACCTACCACCCCGTCGTTATTATTTGTTACGTGAAACAGTAAATAGCAATAATATTATAACTAAAAAGCCGTAGATACGTTGTAAGCGCTTCGACAGCGCCATTTAAAACTTGGCTAACTAGCTTATTTTGGTCGGCTGCCGGCTCCGTCAATTCGCCCGTATCTAAGCAACATATAGCTATTTCTTTTTCACCACCGATATTGAGAATATGCCATCTTACTTCCACGTTTTATCCAAGACAGTGTGGCGTTACAATACTACTTTGTGTATGTGTGCGTTATCGTGCCATTTGTTTTGTCAAACTATCATGTAGGTAACGTATCTACAGCTATTTAGTTATAATATACAAATTATAAATAGGTAAATAAATTCAGTTATTAAGAATCAAACATTATTTGTTACTACCTGGTTAGAAATACTAATACTTCAATTATAAAGGTGAGGTTACTAAACATCGTTCAGCTCGTTTGTTGTGGTAAAATATGATGAAACATGCGGTTACGTGTATTATAGAATTTACATGTTAACCCCATTATTAAGCGGGATACCGAGCGGTGTTTGGAAATTTGCATGAATAAGAACTGAATTACATTTTGTTACAAATTATATGAGATTAAAATTAATTATCTATTAAATCTACATAACGTAACGTACAATTGACACAGCTATCCTAATCAAATTAATACACTTTTCATAATGATAGTTCTAAAGTGCTAGTAAGTATGTGAAAATCTTCATTGTGTTTATCTAAATCATTGTTATATCCTTTACACACGTTTCGTATACGCTGTTACCTACTTCACTCAATTTTATATTTCACAAATGATAATAAAATCATTATCATCTGCGGTTTCAAAAGCAAAAAATAATAAGGAAATGTTGAGAAGCTATTTTTGTAATAAGATTTGAAATATAATTCAATTTAAAATCAAATATTTTAAATAGTTTTTAAACTGTTGAAGGTTTTGCAATTAATATTTCGTTACAGAGCAGCAATCGTAATGAACAATTCCTGATTAGTTATACTATTGATGAATTCTCACTTGACTTACCGAACAAAGAAAAATAAACCAAACTTAATAGCTTAGTCATATTACACGGTTCCTGCATTTCCATTAGAAGCTGTAATTATTTTCATATACTGATTTTTCTTATTGCTTTTGAAATAACATGTAATCGATTTTAAGAAATGGGAGGACGAAATCTGAAGTTTATTCTATTTATTTATTTAAAGATATACCTCGTAAGACATTTGTTGTAAAAATATATTATTAACAAACCCATTTCTCATTAATTAATACGTAAATGTAACTAAAATATTTATCTGATGTAGGTCAACACATTACCAAACGTCAATTTGAAAGGAAAAATAGTACATTCAAAGAATGATAACACAAGTAAGTACTAAGTAAGGTATTTTGTAAATTTTACCTCTACTTTTTTAGATTATCTGTCGAAGTAAATAAACTTTATATTATCACTTACAGAAATAGAACCAAGAAATAACAACAAAGCGAACTTAAGACAATCAGAAAGTGCTGTGGAAACAGATTCCAATATTGCTCTTAGTGACGAGAATGGTGCAAAAGAAACTCAGAATGAATCAAGCGCAATAATGGAACAGAATGAACAAAGTGTATCTGATACATTAGACGTTGAGTATAATTCAGACCAGGCACAAGATATTCAAAGTGTTTCAGATGATGTAGAACATATTCAGGAAACGCTAAGTACCTCGGATAACGATAAGAATGAAGAAGGCTTGGTAGACCTTGACAATGATAATAATGCGATAAAAGATGACAGTGCAATTATTGAAGATTCTGTTGACGACACAAATATTAATGAGAGTAATGAAATTCCGCTGATAGCTTCTAATGAAGATACAAATAAAGTCAATGGAGACCTTCTTGAAACTGCTCACTCAAACTTGTATAACTTGAAAGGAGACAGTATGTATACAGAATTTCCAGTGGATACTTATTGTGTAGTATTTTTACTTTCTTTGCGTTATTACAATAACTAATTTATAATATTGTTAACTACATTATTTGGGAATCTGACAACACATAGTTTATGTAGGTAGTGTTTATAATTTACCTATTAATGTCGTTGACTAAAAAATCATATCACACGAATCTGATATTATTCACTACTATTGCGAACGAAAATATTAAAAAGGAATGTACAATTTGCCGCTAATCTTTTTGACCGCTCTGAATATAGATGTGCAGAACACAAATTTAGGTATAAATACGTATTGTATTCATTCTTAGAATTTGAAAAATAATAAATTCCAATTTTATATTCCTATATTGAAACTGTTTTGTATTAAATGGTTGAGTGTATTACGCGCACGCCTAAACTTAAGGCTACATTCAGAGCGGCCAAAAAAGTTGTCGAGGACTGTAGAATTCGAAAGTCTTATCTTATTATCTTATATGAATAGAAAAAGGACAAAACGACTAGCAATACTTTATATTAGTTATTAATGTGAAATCAACTGTTCTTTCTTTGTATTCCAGTTACTATAATTGAGAATTATTCCTTTAAAAAAAAAAACCTACCGCCCTGTAGTCATGTTACGTGAAACAGTAAATAGCAATAATATTATAACTAGAAAGCAGTAGATACCGAACGAAAATATTAAAAAGGAGTGTACAATTTGCCGCCAATCTTTTTGACCGCTATTAATATAGATGTGCAGAACACAAATTTAGATATAAATACGTATTATATTATGTCTTGATAGAACTTAAAGAACAATAAATGCCAATTTTAGATTCCTATATTTAAACTTCGTTTTGTATTAAACGTTGGCTAATAGGCAGGCTAAAGGCTATATTCAGAGCGGCCAAAAAAATTGTCGAGGACTGTAGAATTCGAAAGTCTTTTTACTTAGTACAAATTTTAATATAATATTGAATACTTTGAGATCTATTGAGATCATTGATATGAATAAACTGAAGTAACAAATAGTTTTTTTAACACTTTTATTTTTTGTTGCAGAAGATAGACTGGAAAGGTCGCTTTTAGCTGGTAACCAATTACATTTATTATTTCCATACTCCTTTTTTAATTGCAAAGTGGAATTTTAGTTGTAATCCATTTATATCTTTATCAATATTTAGAAATTGAGAAAAATACCATGCTTGGTACAATAAAATATGGTAATTTCGGTATTAACACACATATAATTCACATTTCGTATTGTGGTGGATTTGAAACACAATTTTGTGCACAAAATATTGATTATTTTTTTGGTTTATACAGCGTATTATGTACGGAGTAGCAGTAAGAATTTAATAATGCAATAATCCTTCAACAGTACGCTGTAAAGTAATTAAACTGAAGCAGAGTAAAATCAGATAAGTATTAATAATCCAGTTGTCGTAGAAAATGAAATAAACGTGAATTTATTTACTTAACAGGTGATACTTTCACGCCAAATGAGATGCTACCCATTACTACCAAATTGATAGCTAAAGGTTTGATATTTACTATATAATGAAATAAAAAATCCTTTAAAAGAAGTTTCACTGAATAAATTCATAGTAATTTAAATAAACAATGTAATTTATTAGTCTACAGATTGATATTCGTTGTATTTATACTATCAATGTACTGTATACAAATTCAATTATCATTCTAAAAATATTTTTATTTATGTCAAACGAAATATTTTATTTATTCTTCGTTTTTAACAAATTGATTATGTAATATTTTATTTTATTCTATTTGAGTGAATACTTTAATAAATTAATTAAGTATAATATTAGCCAGCTTCAGTAATATTGTAATAATAATTCCCTATTCCTTGATTTTTATAATTTGTTATTTTAAAAATATGATAAAAGTTACATTTGTATATCTACATTATAAACTAATATATGAAAATATAGTATTATTATTAGAAAAGAAAACGCATTATATAACGATTTTATAAAAAACCGTTATAGTCGATATCAGAATAATTATCTTCAGGGCCAACTAAATTAAAATTAAATAGCAGGCATAAGTTTATTCACGACGCGATGTAGGTTCATGACATTTTATTTCAAACTATTTTCCGTTGTGTCCAAGAAATCACGGGTCAGCTAGTCATATATATACATATATAGTCATAGTCATACAGAACACAAAAGTCTACTAATATTATTAACGTTTTATTATTATTACAGTTGAAACGCCAGGAAGTAAGTACCTCGTTATAAAAAAGTGTGATATAACTCAGTATGTAAAACGATAATTTTGTATCTTTACTTTCCGTTTTTCATATTTGTTATAAAAAATACGTTCAGATACTTCCGATAAATCATAAAATATTGTTTTAGGTGGCACAGGCATTGTGAGTTCGGCAAAAAATCCTCGTGAACTAGCAGACAGACTTTTTGAGGCATTTTGTATGTAACTATTTTATATAATATATACAAGTAAAATTTATTAAATAATACTAAATGTTCATAAATAATTATGGAATTATTGGTATTTCAGTTTTAACTCATAGAAGAATTGTAACTTTAAAAGGTAATGGTAAAACGTTAATTTTTATTTGACGCTAGCACTATGTTGTAGTTGTGGGTAAAAGCTAGCGTCAAATAAAAATTAACGTTTTACCATTACCTTTTAAAGTTACAATTCTTCTATGAGTTAAAACTGAAATACCAATAATTCCATAATATTGACCTGGCAAGGTCTTTACAGCTTCACCGGACTACTAAGGCCGAGCGCTTAGGGCACTCAGCCGATTTTGGTTTTGGGTAACATACACAAGGGTGCACGCACACCTCGGCTTGGGCTGTTTCCTGGAAAAAGACACGTCTGTTGTCGGTCTAACTATTTCGAAATTTAACCGGAACAAACAGACAAAAAATTTTAAAATTGTCTTTTTATTATAAGGGATGTATATACTTTCATAATCATTTTGTAAATAGCTGTTATTTAGACATTACAAACAGACACTTCAATTTTATTTATTAGTATATATACATGAAGTTATACGAATTGATCAATAAGTTATTTCTAATTTTAGATTTCGACATATCTGGTTTGGATGCGCTACAAGCTTTGGCTCTGAGTGGAGAACGTAAATACATTTCAAGCGTTTACTTTTAAATATAACATGTACTTAAAGTCTTTATTGTATTCTTTTATTTTCATTTCAGCTGCTGATTTAAGAAGCGCCTCGAAAGGTGGAAAACGTTTGTAATTTTGAAATTATTAAATTGTAACATACAAACTCTAATCATTATACTCCTTATGTTTAGATCAATACATGGCACACAATAATGGGCCAAAACAATCTCATTATAAATGTAAGGTTACATACATTGTTATACTATATTTAAATTGTTTATATATTACTAGCGGGCCCGACAGACGTTGTCCCGCCCTGATTATAAAAAAAATCCTTGACAAATTATATACCAAAACGTTCCTCATGAATCACTTTATCCACTGGTGAAAACCGTTTGAAAATCCGTTCAGTAGTTTTTAAGTTTATCGCGAACAAGGGGCCCGGTAGGGGCGGGGGGGCGCACTAGTCGTGGGTACGGACGCTGCCGGTGCACGAGACGTGCCCGGCAGGTTCGGGGAGGCCTCTCGAGACATGAGAGGCGGAGGTCGAGGACGGGCGGGGGCAGCGGCCGTCTTAGACGGCGACGCCTGCCTGGGGTATCGAGGGCGCTTTGTGCGCGGGGCGCGGGGACATCCGCGATAATTCGCGGTATGGCCCACGCCGCGGCACAGAACACATCTCGGAGGGTCGGAGGCGTCTTTCGTGCGAGAACACTCCCTAGTGGAGTGGTCGCCGAGGCACTTAACGCACCTGGGTTTCAGGCGACAGTTTCGTGCGGAGTGTCCGTACACCTGGCAGTTGTGACACTGCGAGGGCATAGACGTTTTGCGCGGCGGCTCGACTATGACGCCGGAGAGGCCGCAAAGGGATGTAAGATTAAAAATCGCTTTCCCCTGAGGGGTGCGATCGAGGACAACGAGAACCATATCATATGGAGCCCTGGTGCGCGGAGAGCGCATACGATGAACCTCGCGAACAGGAATCTTCTGTTCCTTGAGGTCGTCTGAAATGTCGTCAGTCGGGAGTTCTGACGGGACTCTACGGATCACAACCCGTAGTTTACGCTCCTCTTCGAGAGAGTGCGTGAAATAGCCCCACTGGTTGTCCCGAAGGAAACGAGTGAGGTTGCGATGGGCGGTGGACGTGGCTACCTTCACCTGAATATTGAGGCATTTTGTATGTAACTATTTTATATAATATATACAAGAAAAATTTATTAAATAATACTAAATGTTCATAAATAATTATGGAATTATTGGTATTTCAGTTTTAACTCATAGAAGAATTGTAACTTTAAAAGGTAATGGTAAAACGTTAATTTTTATTTGACACTAGCTTTTACCCACAACTACAACATAGTGAAATTTAGCAACAAATAAAAAATTGTGCAGTGTTCGTGTTAGACGCGCGCAATTCTACACATTGCTTGTTTAGTTTATGATATTTGCGCGGAACCCTAATATTGCTTCTAAAATAAAAGTGGCCTTACTCCTCATAACATCGACTAACTGCCAGTTAAAGTCCCGTCATAGTCGGTCTAACTATTTCGAAATTTAACCGGAACAAACAGACAAAAAATTTTAAAATTGTCTTTTTATTATAAGGGATGTATATACTTTCATAATCATTTTGTAAATAGCTGTTATTTAGACATTACAAACAGACACTTCAATTTTATTTATTAGTATATATACATGAAGTTATACGAATTGATCAATAAGTTATTTCTAATTTTAGATTTCGACATATCTGGTTTGGATGCGCTACAAGCTTTGGCTCTGAGTGGAGAACGTAAATACATTTCAAGCGTTTACTTTTAAATATAACATGTACTTAAAGTCTTTATCGTATTCTTTTATTTTCATTTCAGCTGCTGATTTAAGAAGCGCCTCGAAAGGTGGAAAACGTTTGTAATTTTGAAATTATTAAATTGTAACATACAAACTCTAATCATTATACTCCTTATGTTTAGATCAATACATGGCACACAATAATGGGCCAAAACAATCTCATTATAAATGTAAGGTTACATACATTGTTATACTATATTTAAATTGTTTATATATTACTAGCGGGCCCGACAGACGTTGTCCCGCCCTGATTATAAAATATCCCTGATAAATTATATACCGAAACGATCCTCATGAATCAATTTATCAATTAAACCGCATGAAGATCCGTTCAGTAGTTTTTGAGTTTATCGCGAACAGACAGACAGCCAGACGCGGTAGGGGACTTTGTTTTATACTATGTAATGATAATAATGTATAACTAATTTACATTTTTAGTAATCACGAAGAAAATTAAAACTGGATACAGATCTGTAAAAAGAGGGAACAGACGTCGAGGTAAGTAGGCTATAACTAACGGTATTTATTTGTCTCCTTAACTGTATTTTCCAAAAACAAAAATAGCTGAAACGAGATATACGAGATAAGGGTTTGAATGCACGTCTGGAATTTTCATCAGCTATTTGGGCTCCAATACCAAAAACCACTGACCCGGTTTATATGTGGCTTTAATATAAATACCTTATTTGATTGGAGTAAAATTGAGTTAATATTTACAGCATAGTAATTAGTAGAACACATTTAGTAAAATGTGAATTTGAAGCATTTAAAGCCGTTCGTTTAAGCAATTATTACCCACACTTTTAACTGAATATTCATTAGATGATATCATCAAATTTCATAAGTAACGCAAGTTATATATAATTACGTTTTTTTTAATGAGCCAAACAGAAACGATAAACCAGATCAAATAGCAACAGAACAGAACACCTTCACTATCAATTACTAATATTATATCTTAAATCAAAGTTATACAGTTGGCGAAAAGACTAGCAAAAAAGCGCCGTTTGGTGATGAACAGTAAAAGACGACTTGAACACAAAAGTACAAAGAAACATAACAAACCGACTAGAACCGAATCTAAAAAGAATATCCAAATAACAACTAACATTAACTTTGAAAAGAAGAAACAAAGGATAAAAGGTATTTTAATAAATATAGTAATTTTTTTAATGTCATTGCAGGCAAACGGAACACGTGGGTCACCTGATGTTAAGCGATCACCACCGTCCATAGACATTAACAACACTAGGGGAGTCGAAAGTGCGTTGCCAGCCTGTGTTTGGGGGAGAGGGTGGGGAGGAGAGGTGGGCCTCGGTGCTCTCACTGACCGAACGAAACGCAACAATGCAAGTACTATTACTTCAGGTCGGTTTCCTATGAGATGGTTGTGCTACTTTATGAGTATTGTTACCTATTGACTATTTTTAATTAGATGTAAAGAACAACTTGTGTTGTTTATTATTTTATCCAAGAAATGTTCAATTGTGAAGTTATTTCCTTAAGATCATATTTCGTCCATGCTAATTGGTGTGCTTTTCCCTGAGAAAATAATAAAAGTTATATTTAAAGTATTTATTTTTCAATAGACGCAAAGAACAACAAAAAACTAACTAATAAAATAATACAAAACAAAAGGAACGTAACCGCGGGTAAGCTGATTATTTGTTATTTATCCTCTGGTATTATTCATAATAATGATATCGGTATAAGTAATAAATAATACTACACTATTCTTAAGAAGGTAAAATAATCAAAATAATGTAATGAATAAAATAAAGGGATATATGAAGTGCAACAGAAATACTTGATATTTGATTAATCCTCAAGTTTTACTTTTTACATGTTAAACATTTATCTATTTTCAATGACCAATTTATTGCAATTTACCAATATAAAGTTACTAGATTGCATTAACCGTTTTGCGTAATAATTCCATTTATTAGTTTTGTAATCATTTATCTAATAATACTAGCATCTGCTAGCGACTTCGTCCGTGTGGAATAGTTTACTTTCGGCTAACACCAACACGCATCGGAAGCTTTCAAAAGGAAATAAATACCCGATTTTGAAACATTCTTCATTGGTACTCCGCTCCTATTGGCCTCAGTGTGATGATATAGCCTAGCCTTCCTCGATAAATGAGCTATCTAACACTGAAATGATTTTTAAAACGGACCAGTAGTTACTGAGATTAGCGCGTTCAACCAAACGAACAAACGCTCTACTTTTATAATATTGGTATAGATTTATAAGAGAATACTCGTAACGTAATTTTATACATTACAGAGACTTTCATTCTGTTTTATTCCTTCAATAGGAAATATAAGTTATTCTCTTCTAATCGAAAGGTAAAATACAATTTTTTTATGTCAAAAGGAGGCAAACGAACAGTTAGGTCACCTGATGTTAAGTGATCACCACCATCCATAGTCACAGTACAATCCAAAATCAACGGCGACCACCGAGAGATACGTCCTCCTCCGGCGGTTGTCGTAGGGAAAGGAGAAAAGGGAAGGGAAAGATGGAAAGGAGGTGGGCCTCCGGCGCTCTCACTGACCGAACGAAATGCAAGCACTGTTACTTCACGTCGGTGTTCTGTGAGAGGGTGGTACTACCCCGGGCGAGCCGACCCATTCATGCTGAAACTAGTAATAGCTACAGCGTGGCTCTACCACCTTCAAATTTTGTCTTTTCTGTTTTAGAGTTTTCGACGTTTTATACATTTCCTTATATTTATAAAAAATAGTATCATCCCTTAAGACCTCTTAATAATAAAATGTATTTTCACTGCTGCAGTAAATATTAATAGTTAAGCCAAACTGTCACTGTATGTATAATCACCTTATGTGTATAAAATTCTACAACCGCTTAAGCGCTTCTCTCAATATCTATATATTTTAAGTATAACATTGAAATCAATGGAAATTCTATAGAAACTCATAATCTTCAGTTTCCCAAAAAAGGATATCACGGTTGCTCGATTTTTTAATATATATTTTTTTTATTGTAGTACGGCAAAGAGACTGCACTGTTGGTAAGCACAGTACAATCCAAAAACAACGGCGACCACCGAGAGATACGCCCTCCTCCGGCGGTTGTCGTCATGCCGGCCCGCGTTAATGTCTCTTCACGTTACGCTTGAAGGACCCCATGTTATAGGAAGGAGGGAACACACTAGCCGGGAGATTGTTCCACACGGTACGGCAAAAATAAGATGTAGCGAACTTTTTAGTTCGTGCCCAGATAGGAGTTACCGTAAAACTGTGGCTCCGAAGATCAGCGCGCGTGGTTCGGTTGTGAAAAGGAGAGGAAGGGATTAATTTGAATACCTCTTCAGAACACTCGATTCAGATTTAATACTGTAACAGATGATTTCTGCTTTCATACTTTATTAATTAATTAACTTTACATTTTCCAGCCACAGCCACTACAAAACCGAGTTGTCGTTGGAGATACGAATGCGCTGATTTAGCAGATTTAGATACATGTCGATTGCACACACAGTGCGTTAAGAACGGAAAAGATAATGAGAAATGTATGTTTTTAAATATTATAACGTAACGGCAGTTAGTGACGGTTTATAAAATATACATTGTATTTTTATATACCTGTGTGAATATTATTAACATAGTAAAAATGTTTATTCATTAAAGGAAAGTAGGGCACCAAACATATGAAATATTTAAATTCTATATACATATCTGTAACAGTTCTCTTAAAGTTGGAAGACCTTATTAATGTAAAATTTTTAGTTAATTGTTTTTTCAATATTTACTGTATGTAATCTATACATACATATAATAGGAATGTGAATGTAACGGGTCGGAACTCTTTGGATTTTCGTGAAAAAAATTGTTGCAGGTGTCGAGAAATAAGTAATATAATACATTGCAATCTTTTTTAGAAATGTCTGTCTGTTTGTATGAACACGCATCACTACTAAGTACTGGGTTCACAGTAAAACTACCAACAAAATCATAAAGTATATATTCGAGAATAACTTAGTCTTTGTTTCATTAAAATCGGTCCACTCTATCAAAAGTTATTGTAATTTTAATGACGACGCGGCGTAAGTACGAGAGAAAAGTAGACAAGTAAATGGACTAGATAATGAGAAATGTATGTTTTTAAATATTATAACGTAACGGCAGTTAGTGACGGTTTATAAAATATGCATTGTATTTTTATATACTTGTTTGAATATTACTAACATAGTAAAAATGCTTATTCATTAAAAGAAAGTAGGGCAAAAAAACGTACGAAATATTTAAATTTTATATACATATCTGTAACAGTTCTCTTAAAGTTGGAAGACTTTATTAATGTAATATTTTTAGTTCATTGTTTTTTCAATATTTACGGTATGTAAATACATATATATATAATAGGAATGTAAATGGTTGACTTTATTAATCACTGTGTTTTTACATAAAATTCCACGCGAACGAAATCGCGGGCACAGGTAGTATTAAATATGAGAATAATTTTATATATGTATATAACCGTATATAACTTGAAAATTATAATTGCTAATGAATTAACGTAATACTTTCATTCTATAGTTAAAATATTTAAATTTTATATACATATCTGTAACAGTTCTCTTAAAGTTGGAAGACTTTATTAATGTAATATTTTTAGTTCATTGTTTTTTCAATATTTACGGTATGTAAATACATATATATATAATAGGAATGTAAATGTAACGGGTCGGTACTTAACAAGGTCTTAACAGCTTCACCAGACTACTAAGGCGAGCGCTTAAGGCACTCAGCCGATTTTATTTTGACAACTAGCTCAAGGGTGCACGGCGCACCTCGGCTTTGGCTGTTGCCTGATACACACTTTATCCGCTGGTGAATACCGCATGAAAATCCGTTCAGTAGTTTTTGAGTTTATCGCGAACAGACAGACAGACAGTAAGGAAATTTGCTTTATACTATGTAATTATATTCGATTACAAATTAACCTGGTGCTACGCGACAATGTGGTTGAAATAAGTATAATGCTAAGTCTGGAGCGTAAACTAGCATTCAAACTGAGACGTTAGGTTATACTGGAAGGTGGTTAGCGATAGATTACCAACTTAACAGTAGTGACGGGTGAAGTAGGTACTAGAAAATATTAGGATAATTATATTTAATTACTTTCTATTTAATCGTATGGCTAAATAAATATCCAATTGATTGCTCTATTTGTCACTGCGAGGTTCTATCTATGTGGAACAGTGCAGCGGCCAAAAACTTGTTACTCTTTATTTATTATAGCTTTAATTAACTACAGCAGTGTAGCTTGAGAGTTGAGACAGATTTTTTGATATTTTTGGCGAATGTTAAAGTTATAATTAAAGTTTAAAGCTTTTTACAAACAGTGGGCATAACATTCGTCGATGAAGAAGTCGAAAAGATACGTAAGTAACCAAATATAGTTTATCGTTATATATATATTACTTGAAATGAAAACGTATTTAATATTATAGTTGAAAATCGCTTCATTCGCCTACATCCGTCTAATTTTGGTGAGTGTATTAAAATAAATAAATAATTTTCAATAAACATTTTTTCTATAAAATTATTTTATTTTTTACAGACGGAATCGAAAGAGT
This sequence comes from Antheraea pernyi, assembly GCA_015888305.1. Classification (NCBI taxonomy): domain Eukaryota; kingdom Metazoa; phylum Arthropoda; class Insecta; order Lepidoptera; family Saturniidae; genus Antheraea; species Antheraea pernyi. Next base: position 58,191 of record MU159005.1, read on the forward strand.
TGAAAGTTTATCCGAATACTTTAATAAGATTATAATAAGCGAACATTTGGGTAAGTTATTATAAATTTAAAAAATATATTATAGTTTTTAAATAAGTCTGCATAAAATTGTGTTAGGCACCTTGTCTTAACAAACTCCTTGCACTACAAACAAAGTTATGGCTGTTATTTCCCATGAGGTTGTGTACAAATAACGACTGTGAAGTAAATTCATAGATATAATTTTTATATGAACCATTAGATGCTTTAGATGAATTCCATAAGCAGGTTTTACTCGTACCAATACTTTTAGCATTTTCCTGTATATAAACGTTAGCCATGACCTAAGTCTCACCGAAATGTTTTGATCTCAAATATTCTACGCACTTTCACGCACTAAAAAAAATATTATTACATTATACTCATAAATATGTATATTAATTATACCAGTTAATTAATAGCTAATTAAAACAGTATACTAACGTAAACGCAACATAACTGCACGGATAAGGACGACCAAGATCTTCCGGCTGTACCGTTTTCAGACTCAAGCGTAACATAATTATATAAGAACTTCTTTAAATCCTAAGTCAATTATCTAAACTATTTATAGGGTAGTTGAAAAACAAACAAACATGAACGTCTAGATTTATAGTTTTAATTAAATATTTATTCAAACTATTAAACAGAATAGATTTTCTTAAAGCCTTAACTTTAAACGCCATTTAAGCCACGTCAAGCGTAATTTTAGAGTAACGTACAACGACACTACAAAATATAAATATATTCATAATAACCATATTTATTATTTCAGGATCTACAACGCCTTCCTGGATTTCAAAATAAAAGCGGGACAATATTCTACACCCAAGTAAAGATGCTGATAGGTCGTAAAGTGTTAAAGTGTTTAAAACAGCGGTACTCAACCTGCGACCCGCCGGGTCTTTGTAGTTGGCCCACTCGATTATACTTTATTTTCAAATATTTTAAATTTCGTGCCCATCAGAAAAACTATGAGCACGCTGAGTAAATTAAATTGATCCCAGATAACCCGAACGCAATCTGTTCTTTATGATATAAGGGCTATACCAAGCCTGTTTTATTGGACAACCATTTTTCACTATATTAATAATACGTGAATACGTGAAATTACGCTTTTATTATTTAAAACCTAAATATTTGTAGTTAGCGGCCCGCGACACCATGACTGAAATGTGTTTATGGCCACTTTAGAAAAAAGGTTGAGTACGACTGGTTTAGACAATACCTACTGAGCTCATATATATTAAGAGTTTTTGTTAATTATCTCAAGCCCTACGTATTCCAAGTATAAATTTTCTGGTAGTACAATTACCTGTATTATGCCTTAATATATAACCAAAGTAATATCTATAAGTACGTGTTTAATGTAATTATGCATAATATCCTAATCAGCATTTTTTTACATACCACCTTATTGTTTGTCACGTAATTATTACGTATAAACGTAGCCACATTTACTTATAATTCCATATTTTGTAATCAGCAATATATTATAGAATTTCTACCATAAGTTATATGAAATATATAAGTACATGTATAATACAAAAATATGTATATACGAAAAACTGAACTTGCACGATTATTCTAGAATGATAATTTGGACTAACAATAATTGTAGCATATAATTATATTCAGTAACCATAGATGTTAAGTAATTAACATAAACAGAATACAATTCATGTTCACAATACAAATTCACTATGTACTTCAAATAAATCTATTTAAAATATAAACTCCAAAAGTCTATAATAAATTAAAAGATATACAATTGTAATGTAATGGTATAAATTAACGTACGATAAATAAATGTTCTCATCTATATTATAATAAAACTGTAGCAGGGTCAAATCTGTACATTAAATATTTTTTGAAAATTTTGATGGGGGTAGGCTTTGTTGTCGATATAGAAGCCAAAAATATTGATAGTTTGGATTTACAATTGGAAACTGTAGGTGTGGCTGCAATCGGGTTTTAGGTTTAAAAATATAATTGAAACCGGTGATAACCGTTTTGGTGCAGACGAAGTCGCACGGGTCAGCTAGTTTAAAAATAAATTTGTATGTGGCGTTATTTCTTTCACAATGGACTTGATGAGAAATAGATCAGGTTTCACTAAAGGTGAAAGGTTACACGAGCCACGTTTATGCTAAACAATTGTGAAACAAACAGAACTCGGACAAGGCTGCATTTGTAGGAGAATCTACAGGCGTCCGGAATTGAATGACAACGTGCAGTTTCCCACTCCGACTTCACTATTCAATAGTCACTTCAGTCTGTTGTAGTATTTTTATTCTGATTACTAAAGAAAGTTCTATATACAAAAGAACTACAATCGTGTGATTGTTTTGAAAAATGTAAAATAATATATGTCAATTATCTGTACTGATCTATACTATAATATTATAAAGAGGTAAAGTTTGCGAATTTTTGAGTTTGTGACGTTGTAGGGGGTTATCTCAGGAACATATGGTTCCATTTCAAAAAATCTTTCAGTGTTGTATAACTCATTTATCGAGGAAGGTTATAGGCTGTATATCATCATGCTAAGACCAATAGGAGCGGAGCACCAATAAAGAATGTTTCAAAATCGGGGTTTTTTTTCCTCTTGAGAGCTTCCGCTGCGTGTAAGCTTTAGCACAAACTAACTATGAGTAGATATTAAACGCGATTTTTATATTTACAAAATCGGAATACTTATAAATGATTACTTTGTACTTCATGTATAAAAATGTATAAAATTCGTCAATTTGAAGGAGTAAAAACAAACTAACTATTCCACACGGCCAAAGTCGCAGGCAGATGCTAGTAGATATTAAACACGATTTGTATATTTACAGAATCGAAATACTTATAAATGATTATTTTGTACTTCATGTATAAAATTCGTCAATTTGAAGGAGTAAAAGATATAAAAATATTTCTGAGTGAGATCTTAAAATCGGAATTCTGATATTGCATTTTACATAAATATTATACAAAATGAGTTCACCATAACGAATGAGAAAGCAATGGGGAACCTCTTCTGAATTTCAAATGAATAGACATAATCCATATTTCAGTCGAGGAAGCAGCCGCGGGCCACAGTGAATCGGGGATTATGTGTTTCCTTAGAGAAATTCCAACGGTTTGAGAAGAAACCGACAACATTACCATACTTAAGTAATTTCGGGTATAAGATGCATTTCATTATTGAAATATTAATCACATTGTTTTTAACTTATTAAATGCGAAGCGATGATCGTTTTGTTAATTCCAAATGAGTAGGGCTTGACGGTGAAGGAAGAACATCGTGACGAAACGAAATTCTTTTTTTTTATTGTAGCACGGCAAAGTGACTGCACTGTGCCTGATGGTAAGCGCAGTACAATCCAAAAACAACGGCGACCACCGAGTGACACACTATCCATCGCCGGTCGCCGCTGTCATGCCGGCCTGCGGATATGTACAGGCTGATCCCGAAACGCGACCCGCAGAAGCGAATCGCTATGACGGGCTTTTTCGCCATATACATGGTGGTTGCGACCCAGTCGGACTGTAAAACCCTACCACCCCGCTTTCGCCATAGCCTCGTTCGTTATTCAGCAGGGTGCACCACGTGCAGGTGAGGTTGGCTTCGATGTCTCAAGTCTTAGATGTTATTCGACACCCCTTACATCCCAAAAATGTAAATAGCATGGTGGTAGGAACCATATAACTTGAAAAGATGACATCCAGTTGCAGCATTTGAAGAGCCAGTTAGGTTTAGCGTATTTACTATCCTTAACCCATATCCTCATTTAACATTAGATGAGATTTTTTTATAGCGGGCAAACGAACCGGTGGGTCACGTGATGGTAAGTGATCACCGCCGTCCATAGACACCAGCAACCCCAGGGCAGTCGCAAGTGCGTTGCCGGTCTGCATTTGAGGGACGGGGAGTGGAGACAGGGAGAGGAGGTGGGTATCCGGCGCTATCACTGACCAAACGAAGCGCAACAGTACCCAGCACTGTTACTTCACGTCGGTTTTCTGTGAAAGGGTGGTACTACCCCGGACGAGCCGAACCATTCATGCTGAAACCAATAATAGCTTCATCGTGGCTCTACCACCTTCAAAATTTGTGAGATTGTCGGCCAACAGGGTTTAGTCCTATACAGTACCTATTAAATACATACATATTGTCCCATAAACTGCCATATCAAGATACCAAAGATTATTATTAAAGATTAGTTCTCGATGGAATTATCATTCGACGAAAATAGGAGCTTAACAATGTTCAACTCCCTTCATGGACGTATTTAAAAAAATACTTTCTAGTGTGTATCTCCTTTATGATTGTAATTTAGGCGGTGCATAGTCCATCAGTTAATCTTAAGAATTGCGTTAAAGATGTTTTTTTTAAATAATATATTATGAATGTATTCGCCTATGAAGTGGTAAACAAGTACGTAGTTTCAAAAGTACGGCATTCATGAGATCATTCATAGAAGGTACATAAAAGGCTACTTCTGAGGACTGAGTTCGAAAGCCTCGTGTACAAGTACCTGTTGCTAATTAATAAATAATAGACTATGCCAATCAACAACGTCGAACTGAACAAAACTGCGCGAGTACAGTTGCTTACGTCCAAACTTCTCTAATCGTGTCAATAACTTTAGCTGAAGAAAATGTTAATTATCAGTATCGTTTTGACAATATGGTACATTTTAGGCCTGCCTTGTCTTCATAAAATATAAATTATATAGGACCCATAAAATATTTAGTACAATCCTGAGGTAACTGGTAATATATAAATAACTTTGTTAATAATTGAATAATTAATTTACGAATGAAATAGGTACTGTAATTGCAGAAAATGACATGAGTTAATTTTGAAGATATTATATGACACTAGCGGGCCCGGCAGACGTTGTCCCTGTCTTGATTATAAAAAAAACCTTGACAAATTATATACTTCCCCATGAATTACTTTATCCACTGGAAAAAACCGCATTAAAATCCGTTCAGTAGTTTTTGAGTTTTTCGCGAACAGACAGACAGACAAACGCGGTAGGGGACTTTGGCTTAGACTATGTAATGATATATTTCATCACTTACTCATATGTTAATTACGAAATTACTGTCTCATATAAAGGAATCCAGACATGAACTAATTTGATTTGATACAATGTATATGACAAAATAAATTGATTATTTAGTAAATCCTAAATAAGTAAGTGAACGGGCGGACGTGAAACAACGACGGTGAGTGAATATTTCAAAGGCTGACATTTCAATTCTAGTTAGTTACGCTCGACTCACAGAAGCCGGGGACGCCAGTTTTGATCAGAGTAGCATTTTTAGTGACAGCTGGAATTTACCATGTAAAATTGGTTTTCCAGTGATAGTGAAAGAGTTATTATAAGGAAATAAATAGCATAAACGCTTTATTATCGGATACGTATTTCGTAATTAACGTTTAATATCAAAGCCAATAAGTGGAAATAAGTCAGTGTTATAATTTATTATTATATTATAAATAGTCATTTAATATATAATCTATATGTATATACAAAACAAAGTCGGTTTAGTTACACCATTTATAGCCCAAGGACTTTTTTTCCGAACTGACAACGGTTTTGACCTAGCAAGGTCTTATCAGCTTCACCGGACTACGAGCTCAAGAACGGTTGGACCGATTTTTATGTTTGTTGCATTTGTCTCTTTCCCGATATAACAATAACTATAAAAATATCAGAAAAAATCACTAAGAATAATTATTATAATGAAAATTCATTATCTCATACATCTTGTAAGGAAAGGCATTTTTGACTGAATCTCGAAAACGGATCGCCTGATTTCGATGACTTTTTGTTCGTATATCACGTGGAATCGACCTGAGTATAACACACGCAGACAGTACTTTAACAGAAAGTAATGCAACATACTCCTCGAATCTTTTCATTTGCTTCAATAAAGCAAATGGCTTACTTAGTGGCCTACTACGCGAATTACATTTATATCAACGTGATTAAAAGACTTTTTATTTCGATTTTTACGATTATTAAACTAAATTCAGTTTGACTATTCATTTTATCATAATAAAAAACTGACTTTAATTCCTCCAATAGGTTAACAAACCATTGATTGATTCTGAAACGGTACGAAGTCCGCCGGGTCAGCTAGTATATTCGTGAAAAATAATAAGATATTTAGATATAGAATACAATAATATTTACTTACCTAATACATTCATATTATATAATTCTAACCGTTTTATTTTAATAAGTCTGCGGTGAGGCAGGTGATCATACCCAATTAAGTTTCGATCAGAGCAGTGCCGACGGCGCGTGCGGTCCCCTAACCGGATTACTGGTCATGGACGTCGGAGTCCGCATACGGTTGCGAGGGAGAAATTTAATACAACCACTAAGACAAGATATATTTACGACTTTATCTAGTGTCATAATGCAAACGCACCGCGTAATAAATAGAAAAGTTAACAAAATAAATTGCAACTATAATATACGAACTGTCATTTAATAAAATTGCAGCAATATGTTAAATGTCGAATATATAAATTTACTAGCTGCTTCCCGCCCGCGACTTTGTCTCCGCCGTTTATTATCTCAATTGCTTTATTATATATTAAAGGGATTAGGCAGCGTTTTCGACGAAAGCTCCCAGCCGGCTTGACTATTTTCGAGACTTCCAACAATTATTGTTGTATTATTATATTTCAACCAATTTACAAAAATCTTGACAAATTATATACCTAAACCTTCCTCGTGAATCACTCTATCTATTAATGGAGACCGTATGAAGATCCGCTCAGTAGTTTTTGAGTTTATCGTGAACAGGCAGACAGACAAACGCGGCGGAGGACTTTGTTTTATAATGTGTAGTGATGTATTAGTTTTATATTTTAAGCCAGAATATCTTCTATAAGATTCTATAATAGAATGTAAATCAAACGTGTCTGTAGTTATTCGTTTTTCGTGAAAAAAAATATTGCAGGTATTTAGGAATAAGGAAGGAATAATTTCAATCATTTTTAGAAATATATGTCTGTCTGTCTGTCTGTTTGTTTGTTTGTATGAACACGCAACACTTCTAAAGTACTGACTTCACAATAAAACCATACCAAGAAACTCATAAAGCATATCTTCGAGTATTTCTTTCGCCTTAAATACTTGAATAATTAATTGATAAATAATATATCTTTAGTAAATTTATGAAACCACTGAAATTATTATTGTCCTCTTTGGTCTTATTGAACGTCAAAATGAATCATGATCGAATTGCGACCGCTAGTAAATAAAAATCATAAAGCATATCTTCGAGAATAACTTGGTCTTTCTTTCATTAAAATCGGTCCACTCTAACAAAAGTTATTGTAATTTTAATGACGACGCAGCGTAAGTGCCAGAGAATAGCAGATAAGTAAATGATCCATTCTGTGACTTTATAAATGACTGTTTTTTTACATAAGGTTCCACGCGGATGAAGTCGCGGGCACAGCTAGTATTTAATAATTTCATTTAATTTCATCAAAATAAAGTATTCCTGACAACGATTTATAGACAATAACTATAATTAATATATTCACATGCTTTACATAATCCATATATTTACCGAGTCATGAATTAATAACAATGGATAAATATCATTAGCGTACATCAGAAAAGGGAGTATTTCGAAAAAGCTTGTTTCACAAAGAGAAAAAAGAATTTCCACTGAAATGGAAATAGACAGAAGGCTTGCGAATATTGATACAGTGGTGTCCTTTGTTTCATACTCAATCAAATAAAAAGTTGACGTATATCAGTGGTTTTACCTACGTTCGGATACGGTGTACGCTCGACCTAAATCGACATGTTTTGTATTAAATGTGTATAGTTTATTTCATACATTTTTATAACAGCTCGATACATTCACTGCACCGTAAAACATAATTACAAAACAGACTAATGTTCTATATACAGATAGGCGAAGGCAAAACAGTTACGTATATTTTCTTTTTCTGTTTGTGAACGGTTTTTTGAAGTTATACTTTTTTTGGCGCGATATGGTAAAATGATGAGAGTAAATTTTTGCGATGCGCGCGCACACCGTCATGAAGAACCGACACCCTGAAGTTATAGCTATAGTCAACTTTTTCAATTGTTAGTCTCGTTTTTTCTACAAACGTAGAATAAGGCGAAAGATAAAATATCGGAAAAGATTTTATCTTGTTACGCCAAAGAAGTATAACTTCTAACGCGTGTACATAAGTACACACACACTTTTGTTTTATAGCTATTTCATTGATAAGCTTTAATGTTATCAATAATTTTTCTTTGGCAAATGTATTTTTATTAATATTGAAACTTGAAAAATGTATGTTTTATGGTCGAATTTCGACCACTATTCAGACAAATGAAAAAGATGTTTACGTTCCAATTACCTTTTTTCATCTTACATTCAATATTTTTAACATGAATTACGTTCCATACCCTTTGAAATTAACTGGTCAAACTGTTGGTTAATTTTATAATAACATGATATGTAAATTCATAATACAAATTAATAAATACTTGAATAATTAATTGATAAATAATATATCTTTAATTAATTTATGAACCCACTAAAATTGTTATTGTTCTCCTTGGTTTTATGGAACGTTAAAACGTTAAATTATAAAAGCCAATTTCAGATTCCAATAACAATATTTTAAATTCGTTTTGTATTAAGCTCTATATTACGCGCCAACCCGAACTAACGGCTATATTCAGAGCGGTCAAAAAGAGTGACGAGGACTACGTACCGTTTACAGTTAATACTGACTGTCAAAAGTAACACATGCGATCGAACTTGTAAGGACTCGTGTGACAAACTAATCGCATTATGTCACTCTAATCTCATTTAGTAGATACAAAATATATGTATGTATAGAGAGCTGTTTTCAATCATTTACTGTTTAAGCTATCCGGTAACAAATGAAATGGAAACCTTGTATGAGCTCGAAACACAAATCAGACGGTAGGAATGAATGATAAGGATATATTCATACAAATAAACGTATTGTATTATATTTCAAAGGGAGGGGAGAACAATATTCGGTGCGGTTGATAGGCTTGATTGATTACATTCGACTGTGCCATTGCAGGACAAACCAAAACGATGACTCGTGCGAATAACCTCTTCATTCGTTATATATTTGTATTATTACAATATGTACAAATCTATTTTCTATCTATATAAATAATATGATAGAGATCGACCAGTGTGTGCCCTCATACAAAAAAGTGCGTGCGTACAAAGTACACATGTCAGAAGTGAAACTTATTTGGCGAACTAATTTATAAGTTTTGTTTATATTTATACAAATCTAAAACTTTAGAAAAATAGAAAGAAAAAAAAATAGAAGAAAAATCTGCGTTTACTGCAATAGACGTCGCTTCCGTTGCATACCTCCGTGACGTTACATCTGTAAAAATTTCACCCTCATGCGCCTAAAGAAGTTTCACTTCAAAAAGTATTTTTTTTATATCACATGGACGCAATAGAACAGGTAGTTCAATTGATGTTAAGTGATCACCACCGTACATAGACACTTGCAACACCAGGGGAGTCGCAAGTGCATTGCCAGCCTGTGTATTGGGGGAGGGGGAAGGGGGTCTTCCGGCGCTTTCACTGACTGAACGAAGCGCAACAATGCAAGCACTATTACTTCACATCAGTTTTCTGTGAGAGGGCGGGGCGAGCCAACCCATTCATGCTGAAACCAGTAATGGCTTCAGCGTAGCTCTACCACCTACTTACTACTGGTTACATTTCAATCAAATTTTTTACTTTTACTTCTTAGATACCTGTTTCTTATTTAAAAAATATCGCGATGTCATCATTTCAACTAAAGTTATTAATGGTTTAAGAAATTACGTTTTCTATAAGCCCTAAAAAAGACTAAAGACATTTTGTAAGCCAAGTACCTATTTGCTTTCAATTAATTTATGTTTTCTTCTCTGTATGTAAAATGTATTATGATTATAAACAACGCAGACAAAGTGGATATCAGTTAGAATAATATAACTGCAAAGAATGATAGTCTAAATAAAGTTCGATCTTTAATTAAGCCCCAAAGCAATGCAGACAAAATTGCTAAAAATTAATTAAAATTCGGATAAAACAATGTGCTTTGTTCGGCTGAAAGCGGAAATTGAACATTTCCATTATGAATAGCCATCTAGATATTTACTTAACCTATTTCAGAGAGAGAGACAAAAACCTGCACATATCCTGTGTTCATATTCAGTGCGCCGGTAAAGCAAATAAATGGGTACAGTAGGAAATAAAATTGACCGATATTTTTGTTCATTTTTTCATAACGGCTGTTTATAAAATATCTTTGTAACTATGCTTAAGATAAATTCCTGGTAAACGATCGGCATACAAGGCTTTTGCATGGGACTCTCGTAAAGGGACCCACCTCAACAAAGTTATGGTAGGTACTTGTAAAATATTCAAATCTCGGGGGCGACTTTCCCCGCGCCTCCGTAAAATGCAAAACAAGAAAACTTTCTCCCTAAATCAGCGAAACCCGTGACAAACATGGCCAGGCAACAAGCAAACTTTCATTTAGCTACAGATGGAGTATCATCTACCTCTACCTTCCGAACAAATAAAGGTAGTCATTTTTTTTTAAATCACTGAGATAAGATAATGATTATTATGACCGAGCGTTCATATTACACTACGTTCAAATATACTAATAAAAACGGTGGAACGGTTTGAACCATCATACCCGACATTAAAATTAGAGCTCTGTTGTAAAGCATTTAGATTTGAAACCCAATCCAGCGAGTCTAAGTACAGTAACATCATAGTAATTTCAAGCTTTATATGTATTTTAATTCAATGTGAGATATAACTACCATATGTAATTTTCAAGTGTAAAAATAAATAAATACACATAAAGTACTATTACTCACAATTTATTTCAATCATTTATAATAACATAGCATACAAATATATATATTCTTTTATATAAACACATCTCAGTGTATCATATAGCTTATATGACATAGGGGACTTATTAAACACACAATTCATAGACAAGGTACATCCAGACATAGTACAATAATTTGTGGCGAGCACACAAATCATTATCCTATGTAAAATTTTACCCAGATATAATATACTCAGTGCGTTGGCGGAGGCCAGTCGACCATTTAAGCAACTGTGATAAAACTTAAATGATTATACGTTACAAACAGGCATACTCAAAAAAATCATGGAGTACAAAACAATAACAACATCAACGAAATGTGCAACCTCCAAAAACAACTAGATATTGCCTGTTATAAGCGAAAAGTTTTATTTCCCAATAAAGTTTAGTTAGAAACGCGGCAGGGAACGCAAACAATGAAGCAATATAAACAGGATAGGCAGTTATTATCTGCATGTAACCTAGTTTTACGTGTTGAGAGAGTGGAACAAAAATTTTAACAAATATACCAATGAACTTTTCACCACGCAAATGAAATATATAGACTATTCAAATGTCGTTAAGAGTATACATTTTGTTTAAAATAACAATATATATATATATATATATGATATTATTATAACATTTATTACAGACAACGTACTGGATGTAAATCAATAATAATAATACTAATTTCCTTTACAGGTACATGAAGGTACCACAGGTTTTTATGCATACTTCTTACTTTTTATATATTTAATTTTAATTATTATATATTTAAAGTTTAACATTTAATACAATTTTGAAAAAAAAAACCTTTACATATAAGTATTTTTACTTTTATATACCTATAAATTAGTGGGTCCGGCGGATGTTGTCCCTTCTGCCCTCATAATAAAGAAAACCTTGACAAATTATATACCAAAACCTTCCTCATAAATCACTTTATCTACTAGTGAAAATCGCATGAAAATCCGGGTAGTAGTCTTAGAGTTTATCACGAACAGACAGACAGACAGATGCGATAGGGGACTTTGTTTTTTACATGTAAGTACGGGCTTATATTCTTTTAATTTAGAAAGATACGTTTATTTATGGTTTTAGGGAATATTTTTAGACACACCTTTTTTGGGGTCCGTATCTGAAATCATTAAGCTCCTGTAAACAGATTTGAACTTATTTATTTACTAATAGAAATTTATTGTAATTTTATTTTTATGAGAGCGCCATGCTCGAATCCTATTACGATAAATAATTGAAACATTAAAGCATCAATTGTTACTACAAAATGAAATAGCATTCTTACCTTTCTATACCGTCGCCAACGATCTGTAACAAAAAAACATAGTAAAAAATGTGGAAAAGGTAATAATTAAAATTGAAACCTTTCACAAGTGATAGTAGTACCATGGTGATACAATTTACATAATTTAATTTAGGAAGCTGATTGGAGGGACAATCTGGTCTAGAAAAGCTACCAATAGAGAAGAATGGACACAGCTGGAAGAGGCCTATGTGTTACTTGACACGCTGACCACTGAACCGGGAAACCCGATGTATTAGATCTAAGTTAAAACAATTTTTATGTAAAATCATTGTTTAGTATCAGCAATAAAGGCTAATTATATAATTTAGGAAACGTATTGATAGTTCGATGCATATCTATACCAGTTTAACTTCAAGTGATATTGTACTTAGTTATATTACCTTATCTTAAAACACAATTCTAATTGATTATAAAACATTTATAACAATTAATCTATATAAATATAATAACAATGTAAATCTAACGTGTCTGTACTTTTAGATTTTTGTGAAAAGAATTGTTGGAAAAAAAAGAGACGTCTTAGAATAAGTAATAAAATATATTTCAATAATTTTTAGGAATGTCTGTCTGTCTGTTTTTTGTACACGTATCACTGCTAAAGTACTGCTTTCAATCATAAAGCATATCCTCGAGTGACATTTAGTCTTGGTTTCATTAAAATCTGTTTTTTTTTTTTATTATTATTATTTATTGTATCACGGCAAAGTGACTGCACTGTGCCTGATGGTAAGCACAGTACAATCCAAAAACAACGGCGACCACCGAGAGATACCTCCTCCGGCGGTCGTCGCTGTCATGCCGGCCTGCGTAAATGTCTCTTCACGTTACGCTTGAAGGACCCCATGTTATAGGAAGGAGGGAACACACTAGCCGGGAGATTGTTCCACAGCTTCACGGTACGGCAAAAATTAGATGTAGCGAACTTTTTAGTTCGTGCCCAAATAGGAGTTACCGTAAAACTGTGGCTCCGAAGACCAGCGCGCGTGGTTCGGTTGTGAAAAGGAGAGGAAGGGATTAATTTGAATAACTCTTCAGAACACTCACCATTATACAGCCGGTTCACTCTATCAGAAGTTATTGTAATATTGATGACGACGCGACTTAAGTACGAGGACAAAGTAGATAAGTAAATGGACTTAATACATTTAGATGATTTTATTAGTTACTGTTTTTTTAATATTAAATTCCACGCGAACGTAGTCGTACAGCTAGTACTGTATAAAATTATTATTATAGTGTCTTTTCTAATTGTAATGTTACTTAGCAAAGTATGCAAAATATGATTCGTTGATTAGTTTGCCCGGTCGATGATTCGATATACAAATGTGTTAGTGTATTATTATTTGCATAATTAATTAAGACTGTCAATCAAAATTGAATATAATAGGTCCCAAGGTTTGCATTATTTATTGTGTTGAATATTCGAGCCATATTCGTTCCCAGTGGTATCTAATTATCATTTGTGTCGAACGGCAGGCATGCTTCGAGAGTTCCGGTGGGACCGCAACACGCACTCTCGACCACAATAGGCACTCTACCCGCCTTCACTTTTTAACCTAGTCAAGTGGTCCTGTATAATAAAATTTTGTGCAATTCTTTAGCCTCTCGACAATGTTCTACTCAGATCCATTGTTCCGTTCGTGTTCAAGAGCTTTGGGTTGCTATAATTGTTTCATTACCCGTTTCACTTCGGTGCCCTTTGCTTACGAATGTGTCTATTTCGCTGATATTTTTTTATAAATAAAATCTTACTACAGTATTCTTGGTCTGATATATAAACTTTACATATTTTTATGATATTTTTTATAAATTAAAAATAGATACAGTCCAGAAATGCAGTGTTTGTTAGTCAAAACATTAAAATTTACGTGGATTAAACGCATTCCACCCGTTGACTTATACTGTTTTATACAACGAAAATATCCTGTTCTTATGAATCTGTCACGCAAATAACGTTTCTTCTTTTTTATCATGGATCGTATTTACTAACATATATTACAAAGTTGCCTGTGAGATTAACGGTGGGACTCATCAATTTCTGTCATCGGATGTCGCGTAGCCAAATAAAGTACATGAACATCGTTAGGCTGATAGACGGATGACCCTGCTGTTCCTACTCCAGAGGTGTTATAAAACTACAGAGATTAATAAATTTACCTTTAAAATTATGAGATCCCACATTAAAGCGGGATAAATAAGTAATTTTTAATGGTGGTAGAGCCACGCTGAAACTATTTCTGGTTTCAGCATGAATGGGTCGGCTCGCCCGGGGTAGTACCACCCTCTCGCAGAAAACCGACGGGAAGTAACAGTGCTCTCATTGTTGCGTTTCGTTCGGTTAGTGAGAGCGCCGGAGTCCCACCTCCTCTCCCCTCTCCCTCCCGTAACCCTTCCCCCCAAAGGGTGGCAACGCACTTGCAACTCCTCTGGTATTGTTAGTGTCCATGGACGGTGGTGATCACTTAACATCAGGTGACCCACCAGTTCGATTGCCACCTATGACATAAAAAAAAAAATTGTACATCGTATCGATCACGAGCATCATTATGTATAAATGTTGTAAAAATTCGCCATAGCGGTTTTTTCAACCCTTTTAAAATCAGATAATGTTGGGTGCAGATAATTAGCGGCTTTTGCCATGTTATTCTCAAATTTTTCGTAGCTATTATTCACTATTAGTTCATTCAAATATCGCTCACGTTAATAGCCAATATCTTTTATTTTATAACATATTTTTGTTAACAGGCAACGGTTTATTCGTAAATATCCGTTTCTCGTTTATTTCCATTATACTTCAGTGTAAACCAGATTAACCGAGAAAAACTGTGTCAAGGATGACAAGCGGAAAATATTCTTTGAAAAGGCAGAACACAACGCGATTAATACCCGACAATCGTCCGCCTGAGCGTACCGTAGCACCTCTCCGCGCTCTCTCACGTCCAGATGTGGGGTAAATGTAAGTTTCCTGCTCTTAATACCAGTATTTCATACCGTGTAATATATGATTCAAAGCGTAAATTATAATAGCAATTAGTAGCTGCGAACAATAAAATATTCAAAACAGTAACCAAATATTGGGTATATTCACTGTTTTTGATAATTAATTAAGCAATATAAGTTATATTGATTAGAGTAAAAGTTTGATATTAGGAATTATGACCCTTCGAAAAGCACTGGCGTGTAAACAACAATTGTTTGACTCATTATGAAAGTTTTGGCACATTTTTACGGCAGGATATATATGCGACGAGGGAAGTAGCTATATAAGGAAGAGGCTATAAGCTATATATCATCACGTTAAGACCAATAGGAGGGGATCACCAATGACGAATGTTTCAAAATCGGGGTTATTTTTTCCTTTTGAGAGCTTCTAATGCGTGCCAGTTTTAGCCCAAAGTACCTATTCCAAGGAGACGAAGTCGCTGGCAGAAGCTAGTAGTATATACACATGGTCGCAGTTGTGGTAAGCATTCAGGGCCAAAAGCTCATATTACATTATTAATTATTACAGTTTTATGACATAGATATTACAATAGACTAGGTTATTATATTTTAATTACCGCGTATAAAACACCACGTCGGTGGCTATTAATATATAAAAAAATACATTTATGAAATAATGATTATCTATTACTAGTATAGTTGTTCGTGAGACCATCAATATGTGAAGTTTTTTTTTCGAACTGACTACGCTATTGACCCAGTAAGGTCTTAACAGCTTCACCGGACTACTAAGGCGAGCGCTTAAGGCACGCAGCCAATTTTATTTGGGCAACTAGCTCCATGGTGCACGGCACACCTCGGCCTGGGCTGTTGCTTGATACATGCAATTCGCGACCTATCTGAGCTAAGCTAAGCTACATATTCATACTTATACCAAACATACATACCTCAACAACACTTATATGTATTTTGTGTCGGATATTTGTGAAGTAATAATATTCCTTCGTATGAGTTTGTGATCGTTTAACGGTTAAGTCATGTGGAGTGAAAGATCTTTTGAAGATAATACAGCTACTCTTTTTATATAAAGAAAACATTCACACGTAGTTCATATATCTGTGCTTGCACATAACACAATAGTTTGAACTATACACCCTAACGTTTCTAGGGGCGTTTGACATTGGAGTATTTTATGGTATAACGACAAAATCGAATACAAATCTATATTTATATATAGACATATATAAATATGAGAGATTTCTATACTCTCCATTATATTGTATTTCATCCACTCATTGGCGCTAAAGCACATACGTACCGTTCAATCGATCACCGTATTTTGACCGGTCTGAATATAGATGCGCAGAACACAAAATTCAAATATAAATACGTATTATTTTATATGCCAATTTTCGACTCCTATAATATGTTAACTTTGTTTTATTTTAAAATTTTCAAGCCCGAATTTGCGGCTATATTCAGAGCGGTCAAAAAGTTTGAGGATCCTCCTCAAACTGTAGATCTGTATATCTAGATGATTTGAAACCGGAGAATGTTAATAATCCATTTTGTTACAATTCGTTTGTTGATTACAACAAATAATAACAATTGCGTTTGAAGCCGCTGTAACAGCTAATTGCGTGTACAAGTTTATATTATGTTTGTATTTATTGCCTGTCGAATAACAATAACTTACATTCAAAACATCTTGCCCCGTATCAAAAAGGAAATATCGAAACAGATATTTAACGGGTTTATAGGATTACGACCACATGACAGAAGTTCTGTCACATTAGAACGACCTTTCGTTCTTTATTTTTCACCTTCAGTCAATACACATATTATATACATTCTAATGGCTTTAGGCGTTTCACCGTGATATTTGTAGCCATTACAACAACGAATCCCGTTGAATCCAAATCACTCGACATTGATTTTTCATAACACTGTATTTATCATTCACCTTTTGCTGAGTCAGTGCATCACAAACATGTTAAATAACCGGAATTCTCAGTCAATCTCTAATGGATAATATATTACCATATGTGAAGTATCTATATAACATACAGTTATTGGTTTTATTGGTAGTAACCAACCAATGCAACGCACACGTGAAAAGGTGACGCGGTCATTGACCTAAAATTTTGAGATACCGTTAATCACTTTCGTACGAAAACAAAACTTCACACAACTAGAAAGGATAGCATATTAATATTTGTTAAATGAGAAACAATGAGTTAACGTAAACTTTTTACTTTTTAGCACTCTATATTTAATGGGCGTAACGTCGACTCTCCGCGTTATATAGCCCTGAGACCATTAAAACAACTTTCAAGATATTTAAAACAACAAAATAAATATGTTAAGTAAATTTTACAGATTTCTTTATACATAAAATACAAACACAAATAAGTTAACATCATGAATCATTTACAATCATCAGTGTACTGTATATAGAGGATTTCCTTGATTTACGAGTGAACCTGGTCTTTTTCCGATTCTTTTTTGTTCTGAAAAGTATTCGTAACTATCTTATGCAAATAAAAACTCCATCTTACAGGTTAACATAAAATTGGTCTCGACTCGCCAAAATAAACCTTCTCGTTAACCCTCTTAAACTGTATTTTCTAATACCAATCAACATACATATAAATACACAAATTTCTTAAGCCGTTATCTCCTTCTAATTTAAATAAATGCAACCATTAAATGAACACATAAGAAACTATTGACCCATTTACAAGGTGTAAACAAGCCTCATGTATTCAATGAGGTGCCGAACAGTCACGTGGATCGAACGTGTTATCTACAGGTTCTGATTGTCTTCATCATAAAAACTTGTCACGTACAATACCCCCTCCCCCATTAGAGCGAAGAAAGTATCTCCCACTGCCTTGAAATTCAACTTAACTCTCCTAGGGTGAACTCAACGTGAATAAAGTTGTAGCAACTTTGACAAAACTGAACACTTTTTACTAATACACAGGCGATTTTTGCCTTTTAATCTTGTATAATTTTAAATGTTATTTTGAACAGTTAATATTTTATCTAAATATTACCCGTATAAAGATTAGGTTAAAGGATAAAAATAGTATATTTAACAAGTACGTGAATTACATCAGAATAAATTAATAACAGGAAACTGTTATACGGGAATTCAAAATTAATACAATGTAGTCGATTATACAACAATGTAATCAAATATTGATGTAGTGACTAAGTGAGAAAACCAGTAAAAACCAATAATAAAAATACTAAACATAATAGTGTTGTTTCTACGGATTTACTTAGTCGGTAATCTTTAAATATATATATTAGTAGAACGTATGTAAATCAAGTGCTTGGAAAAGATAAAACAGAACAGCAGGTGGATGCGACATTAGTTCCATCGCCCGCCTTCTAACCCAGAATGTATGACGCCCTCCCTACCAATATATGGTCGGTAACTTTGCGAAACAGCCCAGACAGATCGTGCACAATTTATTGTTTCGCTTTCCTCGAAAATTACTTTTTCTTAGATATTTATAAGTTTTATTATACAACACAATTTCTATTCTCTGACATGAGTTGTATTTCTTATAGAAGTTGGACATAACATTTTTTTAACATTTGATAATATTTAGATGTATTTACTGATGCCCGTTGTCAATGAACTAATAGTGTGTTATTTAAAATATTGTTTATTTTACATTGTGAATAATGCAACAGTCAACTGTCCGATGAAAAATATAATAACAATAATAAGAAGGTGCATACTATACTGAAAACCTAAAACGTTTTATTATACTGATACAACTTACAGTGTTAATAATATTGACACATTAAATTATGTAACATAACATGTTGATAAACATTTGAAAAAGAAAAAAAGATAGAACAAGAATATATTAAAAAGTGAAAATGAATTCATCTAGAAGAACTAAAGTTAATGTGTAGAAAAGAAAATTTGATAGAACTACAGAATAACTGCGACAGCTGACAAAAGTTTACTTTGAAATATGATTTGCAAGTTTGCTGAACATATCTTGTTCACGTTATTAAGTGCCGAATTTCAATAGAATTTTATACAACACACAAACATATTTAATAACTTAGACGTAATTATATAGAGAACAAGAATTCTTACTAGAGTTTATCAACCTTTGATTAACCAGAACATTAAACGATCTTTTCTATTGCGTACAAAAACTCAGCAGCTTAGATAATCTATATAAAAAGTAACATGTAAAGCGAGGCGAACGAATCGAGTAGGTAGCATGGCAACTCGCATGTAATAAATTGCAAGCTTAGTTTAACACTGCAGTATAACTATGTTGTTACACTATGCTCATACAAAAACTCAGCAGCTTAGATAATCTATATAAAAAGTAACATGTAAAGCGAGGCAAACGAATCGAGTAGGTAGCATGGCAACTCGCATGTAATAAATTGCAAGCTTAGTTTAACACTGCAGTATAACTATGTTGTTACACTATGCACAGTATTAGTTAGCAGAGGTTAAAACTCGTTGGTGATTCGTTGGTAATATGTATAAATATATTCATTTGGGGGCATAACTGTACAAAATTCTCTTATAATATTCATATAAATAAAATTGAAATATCAATTGAATACATTTCAAAGATACTTTTACCGACAGATAGAGGACGTTTACAGTATTATTATTACATCATTACGATTTTTGACAGGGGCAACGTAAAAATGGTAAAATTCTACAGAGGTAAGTTAAAATCGGTAAACTGATTAAATTAGTTAAAAAGCCCACAATTAATTCACTTAAAATACGTGGTTGCGATAAAACAAAAGAATTTTCATGGGATAAAATCGTAGGGGGTCAGCTAATTCTAAATCTAAATATATATACAAAGAGGACGAAATAAACATGTTAATATTGGTTTATAGATATGAAATAAAACGTGAACTGATATTCATCATAATATCAATCAGATTATGTCATCGAAGAAAACCACAGAATTAATTATCATACTACAATCTGCAATTAAAATTGACAGGCAACAAAACAATGCTATTGCACAAAAGTAGCTATTGTTTACTTTTACAATAACATTTTGATTCCAATTAGCATTATCTGTAACTCACACCGCGTTATCTCAATTTAAATGCTGCACATTTTAAATAGAGTGAATACAGCTATAATTTTTTTTTAATTATTGCGATGTTAGACATCAAACAAGATAACGGACATTCGACCGATATACTCGTATTGCTTATGTGTTAGTTTTAATAAAGGAAACCTTCTAGACTATAAATAAGAAGAAGTATTAGCGTATAAGTAGCAGAGAATGAGAATGGTACAGATGTGAAAAAGGAAAGTCTGCTCAGATGCAAATGCGAATCCAAATAGATTAGAAAGAAACGAAAGAATATTTACGACCGAGAGGAGAGTCAAATAGTACGGGAAATACTTATGTCCCTGGTAGACAATAAGTGAGATTTTTTTATAACAAACTCATTTTTTATTACAAAAAACTATACACGCATTTTCAAAAGCTTTCTAAAATTGTTTCACCACTTAGCTCTATAGGATCCATAAAATTTTGGGCATAAAACATTCGACCTGTATATATAAATTACTTAACGTCATATGAAAGATAGTAATATAACCACGGTAGTACAGAAACATTAATGCTTATGCATCTTAAGCTTTTTATATTCAATCTAATATAATAGTTGAATCAAAATAAAGAGAATTTCTCTGATACTTAAATTATGATTTTTTCGCGAATTCCTTATCGTAACACGTCTTGCCTACGAACTCACTAATAACTAATTTGCAAGTGGACGTTTGAAATTTCAAAATTCCTGAGCTGAACATTAATGACTTCAGCGCCATTTTGAAAGGTTGTTTGAAGGAAAACTCCCTTCTCACCCTCGCTAAAGGAAGCAATGCATTTTCCCTTTATCACCGTGCGGACAGTTCTGTACTTCTCAACAAGGGGGCCGGCTTTTACGGTTATTGTGTTCATGTCGTTACAACATGAGATCTGCAATAAAAAAAAACTCGATTCGTTTCCATAGACCGTAAATGACGTTGACTTTAAGAAAGCGCCCTACAAATACCATCATTGTCTTTCTCTAAGTGATAGTATTTTATAGCGTATTATTGTGAAACTATGATAGTTCCTTATTCGTTTTTATCTAAATATCTACAGGCATACTTTTCGTTTCAAAATATAATTGTATACACCTTAGGAGTATTGGCTGACTTTGTAGATAATGTATTCAATAACGTAAAGTAACGATGAAGTAATTATGTAAAATCACTGTAACAAATATTTTCAAATAATTAAGACCCATTTCATTTACAACAATTAACCATACTAAAGATGACATATCTTTTCCTCCTATCCTATCCCTCTTATGTATCAAATAATTATAATTTAGGTATTATTATATTAATACATGAAGCCCAAACTTTGTATCCCTTTTTGAGAGAAATGCGCGAACGGATGAACGTGAAACTTGGTATAGTTAAAGTTTATATGGAGGAGAAGTGCAGAAAGCTATTTATTTTATATAAAATGCATTAGAAGTACATTAAATTAATTAAAATATGCATTACTCACACTACTGCTTCAATTTTACACAACATATACACACATGTAAATAAAAAAGACATTTTGACATCTGTCAATAAAGGACTTCAAAAAAGGTTATAAAGGAGGTTGCTATGCTCGACTGTGTGTATTATTTTACTCTTACGTTCGAATTACCCTTTTTCATTCTACATTCAACAATGATATTAATCGTAATAAAATTCAAACTTTAAAAAATCAATGAACTATGGTCGAATGTCGACCACTGGACGCCCTCTAGTAAATATTATTAGGTAAAAAATTAATTAATCTTAATATTACGTACAAAATGTTAAAATTTATTGTTTTATTTTAATTTTAAATATCAACTTTACGGTTGTGCAACAAGTAAATATTATTAGGCAAAAAATAATTAAGATAATAGGTGTAATTCTTAATTTTAATATTACGTACAAACTGTTAAAATTTATTGTTTTATTTTAATTTTAAATATCAACTTTACGGTTGTGCAACAGAAATAAGCATTCACTTTTAGTTAAGAAATATTAAAAAAGTGAAGTGTAGTTACCTAAAACTATCACTTGAATTTCAACAGAAAGTGCGTAGAAAATAAATTTGCTCCAAATAGATAATGTGTGAACTTAAGATTTCGACACCCGTAGACAACTCTCTATAAAGGGTTAGGTTAAAGTTACAATATAAACAATATTGCAACACGGTTCACAAGCGAGACATTTCAAATACCGAGTGATGCAAGTTGAGCTGCAGTGAGTTAAAAATGTTAGTATCGTGGGGATATTTCGCCTTGAGATCGGGTCGTGGCTGCAAGTCGAACGCAACGCATTGCGCTGCGCCGGAAGAATGACAGACATACACACGTGAATGAATGCACCACATGTTAAATAATATCGGTAATTAATGCGAAACTGCGAAAACGCAAGTGTTCTCATGCGAAATTGTGAACTATGAAATGTATTATTATTATGTTTGTCAGTTAATGAGACAAAATAATATTACTAACATTTCTTTATTTTCATACAAAAATTTTACAAAGACTACATAACCATAAAAAAATCTGACGTCCAGTCGAGAACATAAAACAAATATAGGTGCAATTTATCAAGAAAAAGTAAGTTTTATAAACAAACTAACCTCTGCCCGCGACTTCGTCCGAGTGGAATAGTTACTTTAGGCTAACGCTAACACGCAGCGGAAGTTCTCAAGAGGAAAAACAACCCCGATTTTAAAACATTCTTCATTGGAGCTCCGCTCCTATTGGTCTTACCGTGATGGTATATAGCCTATAACCTTCCTCGATAAATGAGCTATATAGCACTGAAATAATTTTTCATATCGTGTCAGTGGTTCTTGAGATTACTCCCTACAACGTCACAAACTAACAAATTCACAGACTTTACCTCTTTATAATATTAGTATAGATTAATAGAAAAAACATATTCGGAAATAATCAAGTTTTATCTGTTGCTAGATACCACTAACGAGGTAAATTTACATATATGTCACACGTGACTATTATTATTCTCCATACATCCTCATAAATAAATAAAATATTATACACTAATTAAATTAATAACATTTTCTACCCGCGCTAATAATGCAAATCAGTATGTATAATGGCCCGACCACCCACTTCACGATAAAGTCGATGGTATTATCGAAGAGTCTTAAGAATTTGTTCTTAAAGGAGGTGGATATATTTAAATGCATCCATTTTGCCGTAACACCTGAGGTCTTTGAACTGGGCCGATGTATTTATTTTAGAAGATAAAACCATTCCCGGCTAAAAGTTCTCGTTTGGACGATTTAGAACACACCGGCGGCCGACAAGATAAATTTCCATGTCACCGTTTCCTGTAAATAGTTTTACACATAGATATTAATACTTCATAATCTCACATCAAAATAATAAAATAAACTATTATTTCCCTTTTCAGTTCGTCTGAAAAATCATAATTATCATACAAAGTTAAAATGATACGTATTCAAGTGTTGGAGACGATTTGAATGTATACTTTGTAACCTACATAGATTCCTACATTGTACTTTGTACGTAACCAAGTCATTATTCGACACGGAAATTGACTACTGGCACGCTAGAGCAATACACTTCCAGTAAAATTACGTAAAGAAGTAAATTTAAATAATAAAAAGTCGATAAAGATATGTAAATTTAGTATCATATAATAGAATCATTTCAATGTTTTGAATAATACGTATAATATTTGGCAATAATAAAAAATGTCACAAAAACTAAGATTAGAAAGCTTCAACGATACCAATGACTGCAGACATATCTACCCGAGTAGTAAATTATAATGTTCAGGAATCGATAAGTAAACAATTAAAACTTTACAAATTACTAATACAATATAATTCTTCCTATAATTCTACTTGTAGAATACAAAGAATAACGAAATCGTGTAATCGATCACAAACGAATGAACGGGTATGTATGTATAACATATTTCAGCTATACTAGAAGATACATAGAATACATAAACAGAATCGATAGTAGAAACATCCGGTGTACAGAGCAATAAACAATCGAGACTCTTCCTTGCAACGGGGTAATTAACTCGAACTATTTGTTCTTTTTGCACCTTGAACTGTTGCTAGCAAGAATCAAGAGTATTTCCTGATAAAAAATGTTGAAGGGAGATCTAATAAGATCGAAGATCACACTTAAACAGCTTTATCATTTATATTCAGTGATTTAATATATTAATTTAATTATCCAAAGACTCTTAACTTCTTAAAGGAACTAGGAAATGTGTATTTTGGTTATGACGGTCTAGTAACACGATCCGGTTTAATATAATTTAACGGTATCCAATTCCGAAAGTACAATCTCATTAATACTAACTGAGACACATGATGTAACATAAAGTCGATAGATCATTCATTATCTTTGTGTTTTCCTTCGTGTAATTTAATCAAGCGTTCGGCAAGTTTGCTCTTTCCGGAAATATTGTTATTATGATACTATTTTACATTGTTATTTACTTCATTACACTTTTGTCGCTGACAGCTTATACATTAGATTGACCATATCGACTTTCCAACTCAATATTCATGACATGGCGTGTTTCAGTGAGCAATTTACCCGAGTTTAACTCATAACTATTTAGCGCGACAACTTTCTTTTACTGAGGTCTATTAACTTTGATTATTATGTTAATGAACCTAGACCTTATAGATATTTTAGTGAACAAAAATAATGTTAAAAAATTTGAACCGTCGCGGGACGACTGGAAGATGTGAAACATTAAAATTATTTTGTACTGGTAATATGCATAAAAGGATAGTTTACGACAGGTAATAAATATAGCATAATAAAATATTTTTTTTTTGCAAGAAATAGATGACTTTATTCAACAACATTTATATTCATTAAATAAAAAAAAATTTAAAGTAAAACACAGGTTACCCTCAAATGTGTAACGTAGTAAATAAAACTTGATACACTACAGGTATGCAAGCCGAGTGCGGCAAGAGACTTTCGCGCATGGCATGGCATCGTGTCGCCACGTCACACGCACACGCCACGGCCTGTGTCACCATGCCAACAATCAGGTTTACCCTCGTCTATAGACGTTTCACATGAAAAAATAATATATATATTATATAAATAATAATATTTATTACTACACCATCGTTGAAATCGGCAATGTTAAGGCCATCTCGACTATATTTCGTACAGGATATATTTTTATTCAGTCCATAAAACATTTATACATGAGCAATTCAATTTCATATCTTAAATGTACACGAGAGTGAATATAGAGATATATTATCTTCATAGTATACATTCTAACTCACACTATAACATAGTATGCAATAGCATTGTTGCTAACTATAGTACCCAGACGATATGATTCGTTTCGTCTTGCACAACACGGTAACGGTGTGGCGCCGACTATTGTCATAGCTAGTACCGATTAATAATAATATGAAAAATATAAAATATTAGATCTGATTCGCTTATGCAGAAGAATGGATACGTTTTTTTATATATTCATTTCATTATCATAGTGAAATGTATCCTATATACACTATACCTTGATTTAATTTAATGCAGAACTATACAATATACAATTTTTTTGCAATAATTTGGATAAGTATATTTATTATATACTATAAATGTTCGGAAGTCATTAATAGCCCATGATAGGCCGTACAAACGTCACTTTCGAAATAAAGAGATAGTAAGTCTAGTTAATTAAGCCTTAGTCATCACTACAAATTAATTTATCGTGACGCAAATGAATAAAGTTTCCGTTTTAATGATGCACATAAAGTTCTGCATTTACAATAAAATTGTAGTACCTATTGTAAAATAATGTTAAATCTATTTGACACTCAATTACCATAACGACCCGCATGCAATTTTTTTATTTCGGCACTGGTCATTAATCATAACTCTTAAGCTTGATGTATTTAAGTTTCATTTGTTGGTATATTTTGAGCCCTGTTTTGTTTCTGTCTTTTTATGCCAAAAGGCAGCAAACAGGCAAACAGCCCTTCTGATGGTAAATAGTTACCGTCGCCTATGAACAACTGCAACACCAAGGGCATAACTGTTGTGTTGCGGACCTTGTAGAACGCGTTTCAATCCCTTTTTGAAGAGCCCCATCTCATAGCCCTGAGGATAAACCGTGCCGGATAAACCATTCCACAACGCTAGCGTACGCATTATGAAGATTCTAGAGAACCTTACGGTTGTCGCAATTTTGCTAGGTTTTAAGGTAGCATTGTGATTATAAATTCTATACAAAGTTATATTCAAAATATATCTTCATATTTATTAAAATACTGTTAGCAATGTACATTAGCAAATAAAATAAAAATAATAATAAATAATCTTTTCACTGTTAATACTAATATGTTATATATTTCAATCATATAAGTGAGATCACGTGTAAAACTTATATATAGAAAATTATTAATTAAATAAATAGATCTATCAACCAATATTAACAAACAGTATAAACGATAAAGTAGATAGATATCCTCATCTCTTTGTGTTTCATTCAATTTAACTTTCATAGCTGTAACTCGTTACGTCAACGAAGCTGCCATTTCTTACGCAAAAATGCCTTTACAGATAATAAAATTAACGAGAGAAATAACAAGGAGAATATTACTACTTTCTTATTATTTATTTGAACTTAAACAATTACATGGTTTAACTATAAAAGAGATGTGGAATTGTTGTCCTACAGAGAATGAATGAAAACATTATTTAAATACCAAACAAAACTGTATTACATAACAAAGCAAAATTGTATAAACTAATTTACTTATATTACGACAAATATTAACTTAAGCCGTGTTATTACAAAAACGTTAAATACTTGGTTTAAAAAGGGTTCGTAATAAATGCACCACGCTCGCCCGAGTCAAGTTCGCGTTATCCTTTTTCACAAGCTAAGCTAACGTAACCAAAGCGAGACAAAAGAGCAAGATAGCGAACATTCAGCGACCGCGGTGCATTTAATACGAGACCTTTTTAAAGCCAGAGTTCAATACGTATTTAACTTTTGTTGTAGTTTAATATTACTTTTATTCATCACCTTTATAAAAAAAGATAAACCATCTAACGAATACAAATCAGAAAAAATATATTTCACATTTGAGTGCTTAATGTATGTTTATTAAATACTTCCTTCTTGGATTTCTTCTATTCAATATAGTAAGTTCAGACTATAATTATACTCTAATGGTTTGTAAAGAGGTAATCTCTCATCGGAATATTATTCAGTGTTATATATTATTAAATTCCAAATAATAGTTCTAATACATGGCACTTGTAACAAGCTAGATAACTCGCCCGCTCGCATCGGAAAAGTCAACATCGATCTGGAGAAGCACCGCGATGGAGCGAAACACTTGTAATCGATTATCGTGATTATACGTGTACAACATATTTTTAATTAATTTATGGATAATTATTATATTTATATTAATTATATCATTACTCGTCGTCTCCGCTGGTACGGCCACATAATTCGCAGGTCTCCTGACTATGTCGGAAATAGATGTCTCAACGTTACTGTACAAGGCCCAAGGCCCCGCGGCAGGCCCAAAAACGCTGGCTGGACGTGGTGAAGGCGGACACAAAGGCGAATAAAAAAAGGATGCCGAAGACCGAGCAAAGTGGAGAAAGCTAAGTAGGAAAGCGGACCCTGGCACCAGGCCGGGATAACGCTAGGAAGAAGAAGATATATATATATATATATATATATGATTTAAAATAAATACAACTAGTTGTGTCAAAAAAGTTTTAAGTGTCGAGTCAGATATGAGAGTTAGAGTATGATAAACTATTTCTTTCTATGTAATTGGTTTTAAAAGGCGGTGTGGGTTAAGATAAACGCACTAATCTTAGAGGTCTGTCTCTCAAGAGCAGCTGTTGTAGCACACATGTAAGTCCTTGGTGACAAATTTTCAACTTAAAAGTAGTACCCAGCTCGTAGTAGTCAGCTCGCCCGGGGTAGTACCACCCTCTCAGAGTAAACCGACGTGAAGTAACAGTGCTTGTTTTGTTGCGTTTCGTTCGGACAGTGAGAGCGCCGGAGACCCACCTACTCTCCCCTTCCCCTTCCTTCTTCCCTTCCTCTACCTCTAACACAGGCTGGCAACACACTTACGACTCTCCTCATGTTGCAAGTGTCTATGGACGGTGGTGGTCATTTAACATAAGGTGACCCATCTGTTCGTTTACGTCCTATTATATAAAAGAAAAAAAAATAGATATGCGCAAAAAAAAATCCTACCACCCTGTAGAGATTACATAAATATAGAATAATTAAACTCATCTTTTTGTATATTAAAATTTAATGTACCTATAAGATTTTATAAATATCCAATCTTGCCGATACATTAATCTTATAATGAAGAATATTAAAAGAAATTAAATTACGTAAAACGGCTAAGCTGTTAAGTGACGTGTAAACGAAAATCAGGCCAGTTCTGGGTTAATCACTCCAGTCAGAGTGATTTGCTACAATTTATCAATCACCACGTGACCGGCCCTCACAAAAGCCTCTTAATAAACGCCTCATTAGCTGACGTCTAAAATCATTATTCGATAAAACGTCGAAATGTTGCGTCTATAAGTAATTTCCTGTAGAATTTTAAGGCCGGAACAATAAATAAATGGGAGATTGACTACGGATATACAGATAAAGAAATTGTGTTTGGGATTTGTACATTACTGTTTATATATATATATATTCATAATAGAAATAGTATACAATGTACAGATGACAGTGAAATTTAAACAACGCGATGCCAGATAAAATGTGCATGGAAAGATAAATTATATCACAAATATACATATTACTGCAGGTGCATATTTCGCACTGTTCTTTGTTAATTTCTTTATAATTAAAACTTGTGTTCTATTATAAAACGGACATAAAAAGTATCGCGGGTTACAAATTTATTATAAAAAAACACAATTTTATAAAAAAAAACTACATCTCACTTTTTTTGCTGATTTATCTATATTTAAAACTTGTATTTTACTCTACAACGGACATAAAAATCAAATATGACGTGTTACAATAAACATTACATAAAAAAATACCTTTTTTGAAGCGGAAACCGATGAAAGGAGATTACTTATGGCAGAAGATGCGAATGTTAAGATGGTTGTATGGTATGCCCAGAATGGATAAGATAAAGAAATACTATATCACAGGAAATTTGACAATAGCACGAGTGACAGAGAAGTTGAGGAATAATCGGTTAACATGCTATGGGCATGTCAAGAGGAGAGATGTTAGTCATACAACCATAAAGGTTTAAAGTATGAAGGTGGACGGATATAGATTTACAGCTGATGCAAACTCATCGAAAATATTGAAATCATCACAGAAACTCATTTATAAATAACACGATTAAACTGACGAGAAGTCGGTGACGCGATGCCGCAATTTGTCGACAAATTACTAAGCTACGTCACAAGGACATTACTTAACAATAAAATAAGCGCAGTCGTGTCATCTGCAATCATAAAAATATATATGAAATTAATGGAACTACTTACGAACGATTTGTTTTGTGTGATGCATTAAAGTTTGGTAATTTCGTAACTCTTGTAAAGAGTTTCTATAATTATTATGTACTCTAAAATTGTTTTCGTTTATTTTTCTCTTTGGTAACATCCGATTCTCCAAAACAACCTTTATAACGTAAGTATAATATTTCAGTCGTTACATTTCAAAATGAAGTAAGTTCATAAAAATAATTACATTATTATTATTACAATTGTGTAATCGTAAATATTTAAGGCTTTTAAGAACTTCAGTTTTTATAGCTCGCTAACAAGGTCGATGTATGTCGTTCATAATATTGTTAGCATTCTTTTTTACGATCTTGAAATTTTACCTAAAATTGGACTTGACTCATTTTGAAATGTAAGGACTCGTCTATCTTATTATAAACTACTAGCTTTTGCTCACGACTTCGCTTACATTGATGTAGATTTGGGCTACCCCTCGGAAACAGTAAATAGCACAGGTCATTGCACTTAAGTTTATTATTTTATTTACACGTTTGTAGCTATACTTTTGAAAATCTTAGTACAAACTTTAACTTAGGTTTTTTTGGTTGTTTATCAGTATTTGTTTTAATATTATTATTTTATATGTTAAAAGTGACCATGAAGTGTCATATCCTAGAATACTGCGAGTGTCTAACCTTTCACCTGGTATATAAATATTTATTACGGGGCCACGTTTAATAGTAATAATACAACAGAATGTATACCGGGAGTAATTTTATATAGAAGCTGTTAAGACCTTGCTGGGTCAATAGCGTAGTCAGTTCGAAAAAAAAAAGAAAAAAAAAAGGAAAAAAAAGGATACCGGGAGTCATTTTATATATAGTTAATTTACTTTGAACCTCATACCTTCTTACATAATTACTTAATATAACAACACATACTAAAACCGAGCTATACGGTATAAATATGTTTTTTTTAAATCATTTAAACCGGTTTAGTGAGTTTTCAAGTACCAAGTACACAAACGGAAAGGTGTAGGCTTTATAATATGTAGGAAATGACTATAGAAATATCAAAAGATAATAATATTATACCTGGAATACGCTTGCGGATGTCACCTTCAGCTAATTTTAAATGGGAACAATATTAATAAGCAATCTGATACGATCTAAAACAAAACATTCTACTATACATTAACGTGCAGACACTTGATTCACGTAGGTAGCGTAATCTGTAAGTTCTTACGGATATAAACAAACAGATTGCAAAACGAATTCCGTTATGCATACACTAGTACCATACTATTTGTTCTATTTCGAGTGTCATCAGGATCGATATTAATTATAGGCGTCCAAACAATGGCACCATTCTTCCCCTTTTGCTTTGCCCGATTGTCTTTCTAATCCTGCTCGCTCTCGATGTTGCCTCATCTCAGTCGACTCGCTCAGGTTTTATTCAGTTTTAACTATTATTCCGTAACAATGTTCACTCAGTTTTATAACATTAATTAAAACTAAGAAACGATCATTAATTAGAATGGTAATAAAAGTGTATTACATTTTATATAGTAATTTCGTAAGAATTTCTTATATAGTTGGTTCTATCTAATTTCTATATATAAATTATAGAGTTCTGCTGTTGTGCACGCATAACGCAAAAACTATTGAATAGATTTCGTTCAAACATTTAGTTCTATTTCTTAGGCACTTGGTTGTTACCTAAAAAATAATACTATATTTTTATTTAATAGAAAGTTATTAAGTTTTGAGAAACTACTATTTTTATGAGTACCACGCGTCTTATATGTCTTCTCTTGCCGTGAAGAAGTGAGAAATTAATGTTGTCCTTATGTTTTTCTTTGTACGTAAAATATATTGTTACGATAATAAACGACGCATACGAAGTCGCGAGTATCAACTAGTACACTATAGACCCGTAAAGCTAGATCGTAACTATGAAAGCATATTATTTTGTATGAACTTTAATATAATGTTTATGGGTAAAAAGAAAGACTTCAATAAGGTAAATACTTGTCGTGCACGAAGGTGTCAATAGCATTAATTTAGGTAACCACACACATATATAAAGTTCAAATGTTTTTTATTCGTCTGGAATAGTATCTGTACTGTTAAACCGATTTTGAAGTAACTTTAACTAACAGACATACAAAAAAAAATGCTTTTCTATAGATATTAATCACTAATAGTAAGATGTAATTGAGGTAAATTAAAGTCAGTAAAGTCATTACAATTAAAAAATAAAAACAAGTAAGTCCATAATTAAATTCGAAAAAATATATTTCCCATGAAACAATTTAGATGTGAACCAAGTCGAGGGTATCGACTAGTTACAGAATATTAAGATATATTCATCTTAAGTAACTGGCGACTTTGAATTGATTTTTACTGTTGAATGAAACAAAAAGTTTATATACGCAATTAAATACTAGCTAGCGTGACAGTTAGTAAACGGGGACAGTTAATAACACAGAAAGACATGTTTGAAAAATTTCTCACGATCGTCAAGTCAGGAATTACTGTGATAAGCGTAATCGGGGCATCAAATTCATTCTTTATTTGTAATTCTGTGGTTAATTATAGCTTTCTTCATATGCATATTAGTGCATGTTGGATTATGCGTTTTTTATCAGGCATAGAGGAAACAAGTTAACGAGCCTTAGTTTGACTTGTATAACCACAAAATTAATTCACCATAATAGAAATTAAACTTGGGGTCATCGCGGTTTTGGTCAACCATCGTAACCACGAAAACTGATATCCGTTTTTATTCAACTTTAAAAAGATTGTCTCGTAAATTATGTATGTATAAATTATTATGTAAATGTACTGTCTTCGATCAGAATGTTTTCTTTTACAAAGTATATTTACGATTCATACATTTCAAACTAAAACTACTCAATATAAAGTAAATTTTCAAAAAAAAGTATTAACCGACTTCAATATCAATCAAAAACCCATAAGGCACTAAAAAGCGGAAAATAAATAGTTTATCAAAAATAAAACATATGAATATGTGTGCTACCTAGAGATGTACTGGAAGTCGGTACCAACCAAAATTTTTGTATTACAGAGACGCGAGAGTGGACTTAAACTTTGTACCTGTAGATGATATGATTTTCGGTTTGGTTGGCACCGACTTCCAATACATCTCTAGGTAGCACACATATTCATATGTTTTATTTTTGATAAACTATTTATTTTCCGCTTTTTAGTGCCTTATGGGTTTTTGATTGATATTGAAGTCGGTTAATACTTTTTTTTGAAAATTTACTTTATTTTTCCATTTTTAGTGTACATAAATATATTTTACTAGCAGTGCCCGCGAACTCCGTTCCGCCTTAAGTATATTAAAATATGCGCATTTTTGCGGTATGGTATCTATCGGTATGGTATGCGATATGGTTTCAATTGGTTGTACAATAAGTAACGTTTGGTACGAACGCAACCTTATCAATAATCCGCGATAGTTTCTACCACAAACTCGGCTACCATCGCTTCACATATTATACACCTTAAGTAATGTAATTACAATGCTTGCGTCATGTTGCAACACAGAAACGAACATAAGCACAATAGGCTCCTAAGAATTGAAGAGTTTTTTTTATAATATTGGTGGCAAACGAACATACGGGTCACCTGATGGTAAGTGATCACGGCCGCCCATGGACAATTGCGACACGAGAGGAAACACAGATGTGTTGCCGGCCCTTAAGAAAGGAGTAGGCTCGTTTCTTGAAAGTTTTCTTACTTTGTCACGGATCCCATAATCAGAACCTAACCAAACTCTCATCAAACTACCCTTGAAGTACATCCTTTTCAATAAAAAATGAATCATCGAAACCGGTTAGCGTAATATTGAGTTATTCGTCTATTTGTCGTGTACATACTTAATGCAAATTTGAAACTTATACGGTTTTGCACTGGATGCCGTTATCGGAACTGTACCAAATTAAAATGGGACCAGACTGGAAGTACCAGCTTTCAAATAAAAAAAGAATAATCAAAATCGGTTCACCCAGTCCAAAGTTATGAGGTAACAAACATAAAAAAAAAAAAAAAAATACAGACGAATTGATAACCTCCTCCTTTTTTTGAAGTCGGTTAAAAATATAGAATTTCACCTCAAAACTTATTAAAAAGTGAGAAGCAATTTCTTTTAACTTTCATATTCTAAGATTTTTTTTCTTCACTATATTATCGAAATAACTATATGATAAGTAAACAACTATCAAGCCTACGATAAAATCTATTTAATTGCACCATAAATTCTGTTTTTTTTTCGCGATTGATTTTTAACTTCAATAGTTCAAAAATAACCTCATAGAAATATATATCAAACCAAGTGTATTATATATTATTTACTAGTTTTTAACTTTTTTTATTTCACCAATATATTTTCATAATGACAATAAACCGGTATAACCATTTATTTGCGAATTACCGCTGTTCACATAAGTAGGAAGAAACCAACTAACGTGATGATATCATTTATTTACACGGTGCGATATCACATGATACTGCGTTTATTAATAGCTCGCTCACTTTCATTTTGTAACAGCAAAAATTTCGCGTGAATACGTTATAATACGAATGCGATTTCTATTGGCGATTACGTAATGAATTAAATCAGCAAGGATTGCTTATTAACCACCTAGAGCTGATTAAGTCGCAGTAAAGACTAACACCTACTTACATGACTCAGTACACATCTGGCGTAATGTAACAATGTACAGCAACTAATAAATACTACCGCTTATGGTTGTAGTGTAATTACAAATAATTTTCGATATGAAGATACCTAACGAGAAACGTAATAAACTCTATAATATTATTTATTGTCATCTATACTATATATACTATAATATTATAAAGAGGTAAAGTTTATGAGTTTGTGGGGTTGTAGGGGGTAATCTCTGGATCTAATAAACCGATTTTGAAAATTCTTATACCAATAGAAAGCCACGTTATTTGAGTGTCATAAGCTAGATGTTAACTCGAAAAATGAAAAGACTTTTATGTGGTAGTCGGATTTGCAAAGTAAGTCGGAGAAAAAACGGTCGAACGAAAACGTTTCTTACGAACTCTGCCTTAACGATGAAGAGATATATGATTAAAATCCAGAGAAAATTTGTTGAGCTTGATAATAGCTACAAAAAAGTCAGCGACAGCATACGTCTAACTTCAAGGTTTTTTTTATTATAAGGGCACGACAACGTCCACCGTGCCCACTAGTATTAATATACATTCGTGAATAAATGCACTGTCTGTTATCACCCCTACATCTTAAGTTGACAACGATTAGTGTATTATTCGTTGATTCATTCGAAACATATATTAGTACAGTAGCATAGGAAATACCCGGCCCTTAGAACACAAACACGAACACGTGTTCTATTTGTATTGATTGTTTTGATCTATAAATACATGAATGCAACTCCGCGACGCGATGGGCCGACCGCGACGAGAGTGGCGAGAGCGGAGCTAAGCAAAGCGAAGGTGGTCGTTGCGATTGGCAACGGGCGCGAAATGTGGGGCGACGCAGCTGAGCCGCTCACCAGATCGATACTTGATACGCACATCGCGCTCTGAATGTTGTGGCCGGATTCAATTACTCCTAGATACTTCACTTTTTCTCAATAAAAAGTATCAATAAAAATCAACCCATGAAATTGTCACCGCTGGTAACAAAGAATTTTATATACTAGGAATACCATGGTAATCGTGAATGGTCTGTGGCTTCCGAATTGTCACGAACAATATCGTGCTTCTATAGCTCCATTCTAAACAACCTAGTAGGTGTAAGTCGACAATTGTCAATGCCAATGGTGTAAGTCCGAAATCGTTTAATGAATTATTTAGAATTTGACTATGCCGTTAAATGTTAAATCATACTAGTGAACGTCTAGTGGTCGAAATGCAAACATAATTCAATAAATTGTCATGTTTCGAAGACAAGGAAAAATCTAACTATTTAAAAAAAATATATAGAACTCTTTTTTTCGAACTGACTACACTATTGACATAGCAAGGTCTTAACAGCTTCACCAGACTACTAAGGCGAGAGCTTAAGGCACTCAGCAGATTTTATTTTTAGTTTTCACAACTCGTTAGTGTCTAAGTACCTACTACTAAACAAAAAAAAAGTAAAGAAAATGGCTGAGAAGTAGAAGAGGAAGATTAATTGTTTTGTCTCTGCCAATTCATATAAATTTTGTGGCTTTATAGCGGCATGCTTGGTTATATTTGCATTGCCGTTGTTTCTGATGAAAGTATGGGAATGGAGTTGAACCCCTTCGAGACGAGGAAACCCGTTTATTAAACTATAGGCGAAAAAGGCACGTGAATAGTGTAGCGAAGCATGCGATGCCACTGTTTCTGGTGAAAGCATGGGAGTTAAATCTCTACAAGACGAACTTGCATATCATCGGTAGGCAACCAGAGCCTGAGAATAATTTCTCTCAAGTCTATGTTTCACATACTCGCTAAGCGGAAATGGGATTTTATCTCGTAAAAGATCGGTATAACCCTCCCACTGTTCCCGACAGTAAAAAGATACTCAATGCAGGATTTCCCCATATAAAAAAGGTTAGATTTCCAATAAAAAATAGCGCGAGACGGACGCGGTAGTAACTGACAAGCACTAGATTTGAATGCATCACTTCTAAATTTAGGCAACGGATATCTATAGTAACATTACCAATTAGTATATGGCTACAAATTCGGTATATCGATAGTCTTTTGTTTATTATCAAAAATGAGTATTTCGCGAGATTTACTAAGTCATAGTGGTGTAATGTATTAACCGGTGTATGACCAAAATTATCATAAAAGCAATACACACGGATATTCATCAATTTAGCTTGGACGATTTTAACGTACACCTGCGTATCTACAATTATACTGCGCTTCCGATATTCACATTTACAAACAATAATATTTAAATAAATACTTTCAAATCATTTCTATTATATATATTTGATTATTATATATACTAGACTGTTACTGTAGATTATATTATTATAGATATACATTACCTATAGTATACCGCATTAAAAAAGTAATGTATATTATAATATATGTAGTCATGTAATGTAAATACTTTTAAATAGACTAATGCAACTTTTATATATCTTAAAAATAATTACAACCTTACATGAAAGAGCATATTGTAATTTAATATAATGTTAAAAATTATAAGATCGAAACTGTTTTCTACATAATTTATCATTGATAGCACGTTAAGACTTATAGAGTAATGCAGCTCAGGTTAAGTCACTATGCACTAGCGACGTGATCTGGTTAGGAACAATCAGACAACCACTATGATAAAGTGTAATGCACAGTACACATTGACAACTCACTGGGCAACAACAACAGTAACTTTCACTTACAACTCTTTTACGGGATCTAATAGCAACGCCTGCGATTCACTTATCATTGTAGGGTTGTACAAACTTGCACATTATCAATTACTTGCATCTGCCCGTGACTTCGTCAGCGTGGTATAGTTATTTTAGGCTAACATTAACTCACGACCTCGTTTACGTAGAAGGTGAAAATATTTTTAAGTAATCGGTACGTTAACACCGATTTTGAAACATTCTACATTGGTGCTTCGCTCCTATTAGTCTTAGCATGATATATATAGCCTTCCTCGATAAATGAGCTATCTAACACTGAAATAATTTTTCAAATCGGACCAGTAGTTCCTGAGATTAGCGCGTTCAAGCAAACCAACTCCAGCTATATCATATTTGTATAGACTAGTATAGATGTCAATATTGAGTATTATGTTCTAAATATGTTCTATAAATGACAAGATTTCTATAAAAAATGTTATGGTCTGAAAAAAAACACCGTTCGAGAATAGTGCGCGTAATAAACGTGATTTGAAACAATCTTGTTTTTGTGGAGAAATCTCGCTTTAATCATCAACGGTCACGCGAACAACTTATAAACATCAATTTGAAAGATTCCATTTCGTTTCACATTTTTTTTATATCACTTCAAAAAAAAAGACTGCATGGCACCTATGAATATTTGCTAAGTATGATGAAGGCCAAACAGAGCCAGCTATTATCTCACTAAGCAGAATAATATTCATAAAATAAATTGAAGCCAACATATTACATAACAGTTGAGAGGACACGGTAACTTTCCTATTTGTGGTACGCTTTATGGATAATAGATTACAACTGGATAGTAGAAAAGATTAAATATTTATGTGACTGGTTAATCTACTCCATCTGGTATATTCCTCATTTGACTCTCACACGTCATTTGTATTACTTTTGTTTCAGATACACAATTTTATATGGTAATTCACTATATTTAAATGTATAACCTGGTAAAACGACAAGTTAAATAGCTGCCACTATGGGTTTTTACTTTATAGGTTTGTATCTACGTTAGCATTACAATTTCCAAAGCTGGCTTATAGCTCTTTATACTTGTAAAAGCGGATTTGGTTGTTAATCTGCATAGATGCAGCACGAATTGATAAAATGTTTACTAGAGACACAACATATTTAATATGAGATAAAATTTAACAATTAAATTTATTATACAATAGTTACGATACTTTGCAAAAATATCATTAAATGATTTATTCACAGCGTATCATAAGAAAGAAAGAAAATTTACTGTCACATTATTTAAATAATAAATACCAAAATGAAGATTTATGAAAACAATAAAAAAAGCCCTGTCACAAAGAGATATGGCGGAGTGTCAGCGCATTGCCATTGATGATGGAGGTCACAAAACGGCGTTGTTTTTCAACCTCTGACTTTTCCGGTAATCATAAGATTATACACATTTTGTATTATTGTCGTTTTAATGCTAGCAAAATGAAAGAAAAACATGGAATAAAATCTAATAAGTAAATACAATGTTACGCAAAAAATTTACAATTAAAAATAATTGAGTATTTTTTACAATAACAACAAAATATTTTTTTAATTTTCTTAGGTATTATTAATTTAGATGTAATATTTATCTATATTATAAAAGCACTGACATTTTTGTTGAAAATAATAAATTTTTGTTTAGTATATTCTATCTTATACGACTCATATTTATTATATTTTTATTTTGAATAATCGGTGAAGTATGTGACGTAAGTATGTATTAACAGTAGTAAGTTCACACAATTTATAGCAATATATTTGCAATATATATTATTACAAATACTTTGAACACGTACATGCTTTAATATATAATTTACATAAAGTGTTTGGTGCACAACTAATATTATTACAAAAGTCATTTTGTAAAACTTTTTGTGACTTCACGCAAAATTATGATAGACTAGCTGAAGCCCGCGTTTTTGTCTACGTTGTTTCTGATCTTAACATACCTTATGTACAGAAGAAAAAAAGTGGAAGCAAAAATATACTTTCTTTACAAAATTTCATTGGTTTCTGTAGTCGTTTCTTAGTGTTTTAAAATTTTAATAGTATTACAACAAATAAATATATTCTGATGTTTTTTACAGATAAGAATCAAGTGGTCAAGAAGTAAAACTAAAAAAATTGATCGAGATACATCCAGTAGTTTTTGCGTGGTGCGCGCACAACGGCAGAGCTCTGTCATTTTATTTAAATAGGAGATAGATAAATGATAAACGTGACTATGAACTTTTGCAACATTCAAATCATGATTTGTTTATTTTTCACCATCTGATATTTTTAAACAGGTCTCTGGCGCTAGTTACCTCTGTGATGCGAAAAAGTTAGCTATGACTATATGGCTATAGGGGACCTTACTTCAGATGAGCACTTCGGTTGCACTAATTTTTTTTTAGGCACTCAACCGATTTGGGTTTTAGGTAACATACACAAGGGTGCACGCACACCTCGGCTTGGGCTGTTACCTGGAAAAAGTCGCGTCTGACCTAGCTAACTGTTCTAAGCTATTCATACATATATACATTTGTGAACCATACAATCGAAATTGCATGATTCACAAATGAATACGTGTATATCGGAATGAAACGAACTAAACTATTCGATTCAGTTCGATGAGGGAAAAAAACAAAACCCTCCCACCATGTGTATATATGTGCACGTGTGTGAGAGAGATGATCTCATATGTGTGTTCAAGTGATGTAGGTGAGTCACTGTATCGCGATAATAATATCTCGAGGGCTCCGCGCGGGGACGACCTAGGCTCGAGATATTACTGAAAACCGCGATGTGCGCGGGAGCTAAAAAGGATCGATTACAAAAGCACGGGCGCAACACGCATTTAATAAGATCGAATTTAAATTTACTTAACGGCGACGGCGCCGAAATCTAAAAATAGACATAACAAAAATTATTATTATTGAATGGTCGTTTTTAGGGGAAGATAGACGTAAATACGCGATTTACTCTATCTTATATTTGGGTTGCACTAGCTTTGACAGATAGTATAGGTAGGTGATTGCATTTGAAAGGCAACTGAACTTTATTCAGTATAGGGGATACACTTACACCATAAGGGTGTAAGGGGTGTCGAATAACATCTAAGACTTGAGACATCCAAGCCAACCTCACCTGCACGTGGTGCACCCTGCTGAATAACGAACGAGGCATTGGCGAAAGCGGAGTGGTAGGGTTTACAGCCTGACTGGGTCGCAACCACCATGTATATGGCGAAAAAGCCAGTCATAGTGGTTCGCTTCTGCGGGTCGCGTTTCGGGATCAGCCTGTGCATATCCAGCCTTTCATAGGCCGGCATGACAGCGGCGACCGGCGATGGATACTGTGTCACTCGATGGTCGCCATTGTTTTTGGATTGTACTGTGCTTACCATCAGGCACAGTGCAGTCATTTTGCCGTACTACAATAAAAAAAAGCATAGGAATATTGATAGATAATATAATATTAATTTGATTTTAGAAATCTTAAATTTTTGAATTCATTTATACTCTGTCTAAAATATAGTCAAACGTATTAAATGAACCAGATAAAAACTTTTGATATCTATTTGAAAGTAATAGAAAAAATGCGTTAATCAAATTTCAATCATCGGAATAAAAAAATAATATAAAAAACGACATGAGTAACTAGAACCAATCGAGCAGATCGATATATCGAAAAACCGATAATGTCGTCAGAAAATTGTCGATATAAATAAAACCGAAGGTAGGATGATAATTATATAGGAAAATACCATCTTTTTTATCGCTTCGACATCGGTGCCAGTCGGAAGTCTTTTTTAAAGACCGAAACATCTGACACGCAGTTCCGAAATAGGGTAGTAGATAAGAATTTTCCATATTTTCATTATTTTTTAGTCTTTATTCAGGACAGTCGTTGATAAAATGGTATGGCTAGGTTATGCGACATATTGGTATCATTCGAATAAGATTATACCAAAGTGACAAATAGCTATATTTACACAGCTTAAGTTTATAAGTACTACTGAGCAATACATACTCGTTGTTTTCTTTAATAAGTCTAATTCCATTATATTTTACTTTATTATTTTTGAAACCATATTTGTCTTATAAAAGGCGATAAAGATTGAAATAACGTTGAATTAAGATAAGATATATCACATATCGGAATTTTCATATATCAAAATAAATGTTGATATATTTTGAAACTTGCATCCCTTCTTACAGTCCACCTAATGGTAAGTGCTGGCACAGACTATATTATATCACAACTTACAACACTGTCCTTGATTTTACAAATAGATGATAATGCTTTCTGGAAAGAGAGGACTCTTATTAAATTTTGGGTTAAAAAAAAATTGCCTAATTTAAAACGACTTATTTTTAAACTATTACTGGTTTCAGTATGAATGGGTCGGCTCGACCGGGGTAGTACCACCCTCTCATAGAAAACCGACGTGACGTAACAGTGCTTGCATTGTTGCGTTTCGTTCGGTCAGTGAGAGCACTGGAGGCCCACCTCCCCTCCCCTCCTCTCTCCGCTCCCCTAACCCTTCCCCGCAAACGGTGGCAACGCACTTGCGACTCCTCTGATGTTGTTAGTGTCCATGGACGGTGGTGATCACTTAACATCAAGTGACCCACCTGTTCATTTGCCACCTATGACATAAAAAAGACCAAAATTAGTCATTTAATAATCTGGTGGTCATCTCTACATCTAAGTTATATTTTTCATCAAAATCTCAACTAAATGGAATGAAGTATTGCTATAGTATATTTCCAAACCAGTGAAACTCACTCATTATTACTCGAAATGTTGGAGGGACCGACCGCATATCCGTCGTAAATCGCCACTTTTCGAACATAAAAAAGTGCCGTTGTATTTATTTATTTTTATTACATGGAAAAGTGTCGGACGAC
Source organism: Antheraea pernyi (assembly GCA_015888305.1). Taxonomy (NCBI): domain Eukaryota; kingdom Metazoa; phylum Arthropoda; class Insecta; order Lepidoptera; family Saturniidae; genus Antheraea; species Antheraea pernyi. The sequence goes on from MU159005.1 coordinate 100,318, forward strand.
CTTGTATGCTGTTCGGATGGTTGCAGCCGCCGCGACTGGCTGGTTCCGCTCCGTCTCAGTTATATTTCAGAAACATCAGCGCGGATGTGTTCATTCTTAATTTTATTAGGTACTTTATTACAATAAATTAAGTTCCTAGAATCTCGCTCTAAAAATGAGTAAATAATAATGATAGAAAATATACATGCTAAGGTGAATACAAAACAGTACAGTACATTGTTCTCCTCTGTTTGTCAACCGATTATCTTTTTGTGCGTATATTTTTAGAAAAAGTTAGATTTCTTGCCTACTTTCAAACACAACTATAGTATTTTAATTTCCTTTTCCGAAAAAAAAAATTGTTATAATTCAAAATACTCCTTATAAAAGTCAATTCCCAACTGATTTCAGTGGCATTAAGATAACAAATTCAAATTTATTTTTAATTGCGAACACTAATATACTGAAATGAACATAAAATTAAGTTATTAGCATCACAATAAATCACAACCCTCGAATTTTCATCATATATGTGATGGTTGCGATCGAGTCGAGTAAGGGTGCCCTCGCCATCGTGCTACGTCTAAGTTACATAGATATGTACGTCAGGTCATTTGTAATCCGATACACCTCACCAATTCATCTCGCGATGCCCTATTAAACAACTCAATGTATCTAACGATTTTAATATTGTAAACAAACAAACCTAAAAAGTATATGTTATTTAATAACTAGCGACCCGCACCAGCTTCGCATGGGTGCTATGTAGATATCCATTTTAATGAGGCAGTTTTGATCTGCATGATATTAGGTCTTTAATCAATGCATCTTTGCCAACGCAGTGGTAGTTTATTGATACCCTTCTTAAAGAAATCAGCTGGACGGGAGGCAACAAATTCTTCAAAGGTATTTTGTACTGCCTCTCGGGTATTACATTTTTTCACGTCAAGGAATTATCCAAATTCTGGAAAAAGTAGTAGTCTGTAGGCGCAAGGTCTGGTGAGTAGGGCGGATGACGGAGAACGTCCAACCCCCATTCTTGCAACTTGGAGACCGTCTGCTGTGCAGTATGAGGTCGCGCGTTGTCGTGCAGGAGCAGCGGAGACGAGCGATTGACCAATGCTGGTTGGAGATGTGCCAGCTTCTCCATCATTGTGTTCAGTTCTTCACAGTCACACACATCTGCAGTAATACTCACCCCGTTTGGTAAGAAGCTGTGATGAATCACACCGGCGCTAAACCACCAAACAGTGACCATCACTTTTCTAGGGGTAAGTTTTCGTTTAGGCATTGTGTTCGTGGGGCACCCATTTGTCAAGCTTTTTTACCTTGCCAATTTGACGCAAATGGACCAATATTGATTTGATGCTAACGTCGAAAGCTGCTGCTAATTCAGCCGTAGATTGTGTATCATCAGCTTCCACAATCGCCTTTAATTCGTCATTGTCGACCAAAGTCTTCGGACGACCGCGAGGTTCATTTTTCAGTTCGAAATTCCCAGAACGGAACCGAGCAAACCAATAACAGGTAGTGCGTTAGTTTGTAGTGTTAGCTCCGTAAACGTAGTTGATGTTGCGTGCCGCTTGTGCCGCGTTGCTGCCACGACGGTACTCATACTCCATAAATACTCGAATTTTTAATGTATCCATGATGACAAAAAAGATTGAAATGCAATGAAAATGTAACACTAATCAATAAACAAAGGACTACTTTTGGAAAAAGAATTCCATGTTTTTAAAATAAAATAAAAATTGAAATTAGAATTCTTAGCCAAACAAAAATTATTTTGATTTGAAATGGCCAGTACTGCAGAACGGCAATTTCATAAGTAAAAGACCTATTATATACAACGTATGTAGTAATAATACTGTATTGTATAAAATAGCTTGGTAAATAACATAATTATTTTTGTAAAAAGATAAAAATGGTTACTGTGGGTTATCCTTTAGAGGTAAATATATACCATTTTACCATACCATATATTTAATATTACCTTTTTTTATCGGTCTTTTTAATATATACAATTCCGTAGTACATTAATTTGATCTATCTCGTAAGGTTTAGCCAGCGTTTGTTATTTAAGCGTGCAAAAATATGTTTGTTACGATATCACATTACAAATCTTTGAATTTTTCGTCTTTTCTATACTATAATATGTATGTATTATGTATAAGTATAACATATAAACCGTCCTCTTGAATCACTCTACCTATTGCTGAAAACTGTATTACAATCCGTTCAATAGTTACTAAGATAAACTTTATACAAATCGTGCGTAATTGCATTTACGTCACTGATTATCACTGAATAACTTGCTCTTATATAAAACGTGCGTTTTATCTTATATCTAAATCTTTAAATATTTTTCAGGTTAATGGTCGCTTACGTCAGGTATTCTATGAATTACCTATACTTTATGTTTAGAAGAATACTCCATAAAATCTTAAATACAGTTTTTTCAGTTTACAAACCGGAAACTGTATGAGTCATACACAGTTTTTACTACTTAAATTATGTAGTCACTGTTTAATTTAATTTTGATGGCGTATTACGTATTTTTTTTATTGTTATTTGATGTAGCCAGTAACGATGATTATGAAAAAACTACGAAACGAAAAAGGAATGCACAGATCTTTGTAACATCGTTCAAAGCTGACTTATAAACAAAAAATAATCTATAGTAATTGATTATGTGTATATTACTGCGCATAATGGAATAACCTAATCAGTTTGACCTCGATCTTCATAACCTCTTTTGAGGATGAAGTCGCGTGAAAATTGATTAAACTTTGACCTGTCCACTTTAATTTTATCAAGGACATCTATTAACTTTAATTATAAACACTGACTATACTTACTAAGTCTTTAAAAATATAGACATATCATCGTGGAAATTGAATATAATGAGCATATCTTATAAAATTAAGTAACAGATAAATTTCCTTTACTACATTCAAGCGGAAAAAGTTACTTCAGAGATATAATTCTAATAAGCAATCGTTTTAAGTGGAACAATTAATATTCACGTTGAAGTAAGAAAAATAAGAATCAACCGTAATCTACAAATATATAACGTATTCGTCAGTGATTTCAAAGTCCACCCTGTTTAGAATCATAATTCAAGCTTCCCATAACCAGTTTACGTGGATCATAAATGTGATCATAGAATATTCACATTGATGGTCTTCAACGGTTAATAAAATGGTAGTTTAGTGTATAAAAGGTCTGTGTTCAATGCATACTATGCATTTTCCAATATTCCATGACATATTTCAATTTTTATTTGAAGTAAAAACGAACTTGTGGAAAAGACTGAACTTAAGCATAAAGATTCCGTTCGAGAATAGAGTAGAAATAGTCTGGAAACTCGCAAGTCATTATTGTCACAAGTTCCTGATACTTCACAAAGCATTATTAGTATAAGACACAGCCGTATAATTTGTATTGTCAATATTATATAGCACATGAATTACGTAGTAATCTTTATTCGTATTGTGTACGCCCGTGGGTAAATTAAAACGTTTCTATGAAAAGAAATTAATTTTGTACTCTTACAAACAAAAACCAAATAAACTCACTGTTACACTACAGTCATACCTAAACCTTATAATGCTGTAGTGGCAATCGTCTTGAATATCTTATCCTTTTGTTTTTCCTTCTCTACTTAAATGCACCACAGCGTGCTTTATGTATCTTTTATTAAAGAAATATGGAAATATTCTGGAAGGCCGACGTCAATAATCGAACGATTCGACAAATTTGTACACGGGCTATGTTTAGTACATCATTTTATTTCGTTCCAACGGCCGCTGAGTTACTCTTTGTTTATTTGTACCCAGGTACATTTGTACAGGTCGTAGCAGTATGATTGTTATAGTGCCGCCTACCTTACTTCGAAAAGTATGCAACATAATAATATATTAGTATTATTACCTACTAACAACGATTCATCAATAGAATTTGAAGAAATTTGCAGAAAACCTTTTTCTGTTAACACTAAAAGCATACTCTACACATGGAAAGGTATAACTTAGTCTTAAGGAAAAGAAGTTTGATATCTCTGAATGACATCGGAATGGTAACTTATATACAGTATTAGAACAAAAATATCTTGAATATGAAGTTTTAATACTTTTCAGAACTAAGTTTTTCATATGTGACATACTTATATTGTAAACTAGCTGTTCCCCCCGACTCCGCATGAATTAGTGAATTATTATTTAAAAGAATAGTTATTAATAAAATCATCTGAATGTATTAGGTCCACTTATTTATCTAGTTTTCTCTGGTACTAAGTCGCGTCGTCATTAAATTTACAATAATTTTTGATAGAGTGAATCGGTTTTAATGAAACAAAGACTAAGTTATACTCGAGGATTTTTTTAATTTTATGTAATAAGTTGCAAACGAACAAGTGATTACCACCGTCCATAGACACCAACAACACCACAGGAGTCGCAAGTGCATTTGCCACCCTTTGGGGGAAGGGTTAGGGGAGGTGGGCCTCCGGCGCTCTCACTGACCGAACGAAACGCAACAATGCAAGCACTGTTACTTCACGTCAGTTTTCTGCGAGAGGGTGGTACTACCCCGGGCAAGCCGACCCATTTATGCTGAAACTAGTAATAGTTTCAGCGTGGCTCTACCACCATTCATAGCTTTATGATTTTCTTGCTGAGGCTTACTGTGTACTCAGTACTTTAGCACTAATGCATGTTAATAATACAAATAGATAGATAGACCTTTCTAAAAATGATTGAAACATATTCTAGTACTATTCCTAGACACCTGCAACATTTTTTTTTCACAAAAATCTAAAAAGTATAGACACGTTAGATTTACTATTTTATTATATGTATAGAAGATGGAACATACAACTTTAGTTTCGTCTCTTAGGAACCACCAATAGACCTATTATTGGTTTTGTGAAAAAATGATATATGGTGAACTTTCATTTTGAATTATTTTAAAGCAAACCGCACCGAAAACCATTAGTGAACATTCTATATTTTAAAAATTGAATTCATCGACTTCGCAAGCTGTTCCACTTGAATATTTTCACTGCAATCGCCGGTGTATATATTTTCCGAGTTTGAAGTACATACACATATGTAAGTAAGTTAGTCCACATGGACTGTATACAGAGGGTATGTTCTCTCCTATGGGAGTGGTTATGTTGGCTGTTAACAGTCTTTACATTCAACACACATTAGCCGGGGATCTGCACTTACATAGCGTGAACATTGTTTAAGTTTAATAAACACATAACATGTCGGTATTTACTGACTTTCTGATCAAATAAGAATTGAAGAAAATCGAATCGAAAATCGAATTTCATTTTCGATTGTAATTTTTTTAAGTCACAAACTAAATAGGTATGACAATTCGAGTAACGCACCTCACATTTTTGAATATCTTCTATACATATAATAAGAATGCGAATATAACGTGTCTGTACTTTTTAGATTTTTCAATCATTTTTAAAAATGTCTGTCTGTCTGTATGCTTGTATGAACACATCATTACTAAAGTACTACGATAAAACCTCACCATGAAAACCATAAAGCATATCCTTGAGGTTACTTGAGGTCCTTGAGGTTGACGATTGCCACTACAGCATTATAAGGTTTAGGTATGACTGTAGTGTAACAGTGTGATAGTGAGTTATTTGGTTTTTGTCTGTACGAGTACAAAATTAATTTCTTTTCATAGAAACGGTTTTTAATTTACCCACGGGCGTACACAATACGAATAAAGATTACTACATAATTCATGTGCTATATATAATATTCACAATACAAATTATACGGCTGTGTCTTATACTAATAATGCTTTGTGAAGTATAAATGTTAATTTAGTCTTGGTTTCATTAAAATCGGTTGAATCTGTCAAAACTTATTGTAATTTTAATGACGAGACTTAAGTACGAGAGAAATGTAGATAAGTGAATGGACTTAATAGACTCAGGTGATTTTATAAGCCATTGTTTCCTTACATTAGGCTCCGCGCAGACGGAGTCGCGGGTACAGCTAGTTAACAATAAATGAAGGTGTGTATAATTAATAAATGTATCTTTAATAAACAACACAATTCATTGTCAATCGTCATTATTTACCATAGAGCTATTTAACTCGTGCTCGTAATACGATGCTGGTATCTTTTATGAGTCAGGATCTCTGTAGTATTATACGATCTGGCGTCTATATGTGTTTATAAATAAACCCTGTTTGAATCTTGCCGATCGCAAGTGTTCTACATTACAAAGTTTCGTAAGTTATGCTCGTAGTAGCGTCCAGGACCATCATGAAAACATCGACAATTACGTAAATTTGTAATCCACTTTACTGCCGACCTACTTGCTCCAAAATGCTTCTTTTTCTTCATATCGTTTAACACTCCAGAGATGTTGAAACAAATTAACTGTTGAATTTTACCAGAGTTTACGCTTTGCACAAAGAACGACCATGAAGAAAAATTAACTCTTTTAGTCTGCCTGATTTAAAAGCTTCCTGGGGGATATCTTTCAATTGTGAGTACTAGTAATTTAGTTGTATAATAAGATAAAATAAGTTATTCGTTTCTTAGGATTACAAGAAAATAAAATATAATTTTGTGAGTATGTTAAGTAGGAGCGATTTAAATTTGTGGGAAATTCATATAACGTGCATTCAGTTCTTATCTCGCGACATAGCATGATTCCTATAGTAAATATAATATTTTATTAACTTAATAGTATATATATCTAGTATTTATTAAATAAGTATGCATGCTAATATGGGTTTACGCAATAAAAACTGCGCAGTTTCTAAATTTAGTTTAATTGTGCGTCTCCACCAACTTACGATATTAAACATATACTAAGATTATAGCGAAACCATAAACAACGTAACCTAATTACTTTGTAGTACCAGTTCATAATATATGTTCAAGCAACTCATATACACTGCGTAACAGACGTTACGCTTTGTAATTCATTCTAATTTCCCCAGGGACTAATGATATCCTTAAAAGCTATTTCGGTTCCTGACGTGTATAATGTGTATCTTGAGGCGATTTCGATTTAACATATGTCTTTCGCTTATAAATTAAATTATATTGAAACACGAGTTATTCATTAGGTATTAACTGATGCTTACGCCTTAGGCTTACCGTCTTTTCTATCTTGGTATGTATCGAGGTAGATATTATTTTCAAATAAAGTGTACAACTCAAGAAAATAATTTAAGATTCAACGTCAACTACAGCCGAGCAAAATGTATTAAAATCAAAATTGAATGAGTCAATCAAACTGAGTCTATGCCAGTAAACGACATCACGCTTCCTATCCCGCGTCTTAAAACACAATTGATGTCTTCTTATCGCTCAGTTAACACATTATACACAAATTGACGTAATAAATCGGAATCAAAGTTTATTATAACCATATAACATTATTTTATGAAATGTAAAACACAAGTTAACACAAGTTATTTTTTCTTTGTAAAAAAGAACGTACATATATTACGAAAAGCTAGACATAGATGATAGACAAGCAGTACGTATGCGACGAATAACCTCATCACGACGCCATTGTGGCAGGCACCCAAGCTCATGAAATATGTACGCATGGCTCTCAAAGAACGGTGGATTCTATAAATCCTTTGCTTGTTTTATACCCACGGTACCGGCGTTAATAAAACCGGGTAACATCACTATAATAACTGAATTGAAAATCATCGTTATTATTAATATTAGACGGGTTTCTCGACTACTAAAACTTTCCTCCTTTCTTAGCAGCAAATTCACTAAAACCGGTTTTCATTATATTAACTCTATCCGAATCAACCAGTTAGCTTGAGTTATAAAAAGGGGTTCGTGTTGAGAAAAGACGTTAAAACTAAACAATAAACAGTCAAATTTAATATTTTGTTAATAATTTTCGAGTATGAAAATTTTAATACCTCTTAATACGCACAATACTGAATGAATTATATTATTTCATATTTTACGATTAGTGCTACATTATTTAGTAAAAATGTTCCCCAAACGGAAGCGATTACTGTTTAAACCACGCTTTTGGGCAAAACATTTCACTTGCGTAGGCGTAAAGACTAGCGTCCTTCGAACTCTTTTAATGTTATTCAAATTGAATTATAATTGAAGAAATGGTTTTTATTAGGATCAATATGAAGTACATTTAGTACGTAACTGTAAAATAAGACACTTGTAACGTTACTCATTTTATTTATTTTTTGACAAAACGAAGGTAAGTTTAACTTTTTGTCAGATAAAGAAATAGAACTTACATCGGTTATTCCTGTTGGTTACTAAACAGTATTGATGATACATCGATTCCATTTTCTTTGATTCGACTTTTCAAAGTTTTTGATTGAAGTAAATCGAGTTATCAAGTAGGTAGTACTTTTACCGATTTTATACTACGTTCAATGTGCTTTTCCTCGAAAGAAAACAAAGCCTTGATAAGATATACAAATATTTTTAAAATGTTTAACGTAAAAATAAAACGTCGTACATTACATATCCTGTGTACTTATGTATGTATACAAAATTATATTCATTTAACAAACAACAGAAAATTAAATATCAGTTAAACGTTATGTGAACTTACCGATGTACCTTAAGTTCAGGTACACAATATTGGTGAATGTCTGAAATTAAAATATGTATTATATATGACGGTGAGCAGTCAACAGTGCATATTCCCAAGGTAAACAAAGATTACGTAAACGCAATCCCACGCACGCACGTCACCCGATCGATTCTCAAACTTTCGAATACGCCCACTAATATTTTAATCAGATAAGATATATTTATCAACAATGCTTAAACAGCACATAATTAAAGACACAGCACAAACCAAGAAAAAAAACTGTGCCCTTGAAATCGTACAGGTTATGTTATTGGTAAAGCACAACACGCGCACTGACAGTTCGTCCAAACAATCACAGGTCAAGTTCGGAGCCGGTCATAATAAAGTTAATCAGATAAAATTTAATGTTGTTAATATAGTCTAATCGGGCCTGCTATACACCTGTAATCTGTCACGAAACTGTCTATAAGGTTAACGAAACGGTCGTAGTAAAGTGAATCGGAGAGACGCACTCATCTCTCTGTGATCGCACATTGACTGAACCGCGAGGGCGCCGCGGGCCGAGTGGCGGAGACGGAGCCCCGCGCGTCGCCACTGCCGCCACGCCGCGTCGCATGTAGCGTAGACTGCCGGCGAGTGCGCGCGCCTACCTCATAGCATAACAACATAATTTTTGTATTTACTATTTACATAAGTACAATATTACCCACTGTTATCTAATCACACCTCGTTGATAAGTCAGACAATGAAATCTATTTTGATACTAACGGGGTTGTCTAACAGCGGTCGATTTCGAAGTCAATAATTGTAAGGCAAACACAACTATGCTTAGATGATGAGAGTGCTGATGACTTATGACAGTAGTTTTGTAACCTACAATATTAACCTAAATTCTCAAAAACTAGGCTTTAGGTTAAAGAAAACATCATGATAAAACCATAGCGAGGTATTAGTATAGTACAGTTGGTTTTATGTAGTGCTCGCCATGGTACTAATTTTCAACCTACTGCTCTTTCAAGATAAATATTTGACATTAACAATCTGCCAATATTTCCGTCCGTCCGTGAAATCAGCCGACTTTCAGACCCAATAACCCTATTTAGGATTTGTCATGATTTCATCTTTCTCCCGCGTCGTGATTTAAAATCAGGTAGCGTTAAACGCTAGCTTATAAATAAATAAAAAACGTTGTTTTGCTTTAAGGATTTTCAGTAAATTCAACCAGCACACAATTTTCAGGTAGATTAGGTCGAATACTATTATAATGTTTGGATTTGTATTATGAAAATTACGTGTAGCTGCGTGTTACTTGAAAGACGAGTGATGTTAAAATGTTCGATAACTTGTTCCGTACATAAAAAGTAAATCACTTACATATATAACAATGTATTTCCTCGATGCGTGAGTAACATAGACGGATAGTAGATTCATTACAACGCTTCAACGGTATTATTATATCTACATCTTGGATTGCAGTATTAGATGTATAATTTTATCATCATCATCTCACTCTTATCTCAACTAATTGTGGTCGGACCAACATGTTATTGTTATTCTCCTCCACTCTTTTCTACCCGCTATTAACCCAGTATTCTCACATTTTATACATTTCTCATCCCTCACACAATTTATCCATACCTTCTTCGATATCATCAACCCTTATCTCCAGTTCACATTAATTCGTAACACGGAGAGTTTTACGTTATATAAACAGAAGTAATTATGTAAAGAGAAGAAAGTTATGTGACTTTTAGTATATACATTCCTATCTATTACTTTGTAGCATGCCGAGGTTGTCTCTAAATATGACTACATTTCTAATATATCACGATAGTCCTACTTTTTATATATTTATTAGCGTATTGTCACGTTGACGATCCTAAAGTAAATAAATAAACATAAGAAATGAATAATACGTAATTCTAAATAATTACGCAAACAAAAGTTAAACATGTTCTATTTTATTTTATTTTTGGCAACCAGTCTTCTAGTAGACTATCGCTGCCATTGTCAAGTGAGAAACGAACGAAAGATATTACAAGTTTCTTGATACAATCTCAATGAACTAACAAGATGATGGATTTTTTTGTGGCAAGTCAGAATCCATGCTCCGTGGTATTATTTGCGATCCACTTCACTTATGCACAGTAATCAAACTATATTATTTAAAGCACCACCAACATTTCACAATATAGAGCGAAATAACACAAGATTATGGATAAAATATAAAGACCACATGGCATTTCAAGATCCCGCCAAAAAACTCGTTAAGCATGTTATATAATATAATTATCATAGAGTAACAAAGTTACGAGCTGTCTTGAGTCTTATTATTATTTGTTACACTAATCACGTGTAGGGTCGATACAGTCAGGATTGCCAATAAACACCAAGTAGATACTGTCACTATTTATTTGGCCAGAGCTTCGCCTTACAATAACTTCCACATAGGAGTGCGTCCAGATCAGCGACATCTTGCCCTTTATATGCCCCCGATGTAGTCTCACACCGGAATGAATAATGAACAGCCGATAACTTCCACCAATAGCGTTCGAGGTCAGTAGTAACACCCCGATAGAGTCAATAGCGCGGTATCGCAGGTCAATAGTGGTTCCCCGGGTGGCGTTGTAGTCTCGCCTCTCGGGTGTGTCACGGTACCGGACGTAGACATTAACATATTATTATTTATAAATAAAGTGATACAGGGATGCCGTTGTGGGCGCATCTCACAAAAAATACTGGACAGATTTCGCTTACATTTTTTTATATGACTTCTTAGACACTTGCCGTGTTATTACTAAAAAGTTAAATCCGTATTAAATACTTGGTTTTAAAAGGTTTCGTAATAGATTCACCGCGCACGCCCGAGGCAAGTTCGCGTTATCCTTTATCACAAGTCTAACCTGACATAACCAAAGCGGGACAAAAGAGCAAGATGGCGAACATTCAGCGACTGCGGTGCATTTAATACGAGACCTTTTTAAAGCCAGGGTTCAATACGTATTTAACTTTTTTGTAATAACACCGTTGGTCTTTATCTAAAAAAGAAATCATCAGTATATTCACATATTATTATTTATTTATTTAAGTTTAGGTTAGTAAAGTAAATTAATAAAATTTATAAATCGCTAACTAAATATTATTAAAGTTATAAGAAATCACGATTATTATAAGCATTACGCGTTCAGCGAAGTACTTTCTTGCCGTACAGAAGTGGGGCAAGGGGTGTTGTGCGTATGCTCCTGAGAGGGGAAGTAAATGGATAACACTGTTTATAAAAAGATTTTATATGCAAAGTATACTTGTTTTTACTTGTTTAGGTGTGATTTCCTGTTTTATATAAAATGTAATCGTTATGATAATAAACTACGCAGACGAAATCGCGAGTATAAGCTAATAATCTATATATATAATAAGAATGTAAATCTAACGTGTCTGTACTTTTACGATTTTCGTGGAAAAAATTGTTGCTGGTGTCTATGAATAAGTAATAAAATACATTTCAATCATTTTTAAAAATGTCTGCCTGTTTGTATGAACATGCATCAGTGCTCAAGTACTGGATTCACAAAAAAACCATAGAGCATATCTTCGAGAATAACTTAGTATTTGTTTCATTAATATCGGTCCACTCTATCAAAAGTTATTGTGATTTTAATGACGACGCGATGTAAGTACGAGAGTCAAGTAAAGTAAATGGACTTAATACATTCGATGACTTTATTGATCACTGTTTTATACATAACGTTACACGCGGACGAAGTCGCGGGCACAGCTAGTCTGTAATAACATTTTATAGTATCGAATATATTTTTTAAACGGGAAAACAGTATAAAAGTGAAATAGATAATTGTTTACACTTAGCCGTCTCCTATCGCAAAAGAAGACGATAAATAATATTTGTCAAGCAAACTCTTCAATAGATAATAAGTAGTCACTCTTGCTGTCAGGGGCAGGTGATTGAGCCTTTATCGTCGGAACGACAGAACCCGAGGGTGCAACCAACGTTTTTGTAATTCTCAGTTCTGTATTCATTTATCATGTAGAGTTGTCGAGAATTTTCTCAAGAATTTCTATGATAACCGAGAAATAAGAAGGAAGCATAAGAAAGTCAAAAGTTGTCGGGTTATTAATGGCATCTGCAATTTGAACTCATTTTAACATAAGATAATATCTTATACTTTAAAAATAAGTATCTTTTCTTATGAGAGTGAGTGTTCCCACATTTTTTTGTTTTTCTATTATTGTATTTTGTCTTTAACGAATTTTAGCGTTTAACAGGTAAGCGTGAGAGAGATAGGTAGACGTGTTGAGATACGGCGTCGAACCGAGGGGTGGCCGGAATGTTCCAAGAAATACGTCGTGGCCACTTACCGTCTCATCGCACGGTGGTTTGTCTCTATAGAAGACGTCCAACAAGGCACTAAAATCTAAAGCTCGTAATTTTAAAACCTTCAAATGGTATTCCTCTCGTAAAAACTAACAGAATAAATGAATTATTATGCGTATTTTTGGACTGAATTTTATTTGTCAATAATTTTACAAAGAATAATTTTTTCTACCAATTTTTTCATTTTCAATTTTTTCAATTTCATATTCAATTCCATACCCCGAATAATGATTAATGATTAAATAATTTACACTAAATAATTTCTAGTTATTTGTTTATTATACTCTGTAATTTGTTGTGATTCTGATTCTCAATAGAGACCCAAATAATAACCCCAAGTCTTCCAACTTTTACGTATTTCTAATATTGTATCCTTTATTTAGCATGTCTCAAAAAGTATATTAATGACAGATGATGTGTCTTAAATCTACTGCATATAATGAAAACACACTAATGTGAACTGTCTACATCGAATCGAGAGGCGGAACCTACCAGATATTCATATTGAAATTTATTTCCCATGTATTAAAAACACTTTTATTAAATTTACTGCTAAGCTATAGTCCAATATAAAAATACTTCCAACTCATTTCTATTGCTTTTTATGACAGAAATCGAATAGCGTTCAAAGTTTTGTAAAACTACGGCTTAATATTTTAAGTGCCCTACGTCCGACCGTTTCTATAAAAACGAACTATCATGCGGAAATTAAATGAATTAAAAGTAGAAATACTAATAAGCCAGGCTTAATAAGTTTGTTAGGTCTCAAACAAATAACTAGAAATTATTAGGTCTGTCTGTTTTCATTATGCGCAGCTTTTGAATGGGTGATGTTAAAAATATATTAAAGTAAAAATAATCGTTGTATATAGCCAGAAAAATACAAACTTGGCTCAAGGGTTTATTTAAAACATTATTTTTCCAAACTCTATTACTTGGGACGATAACCAATTAATTGCTTAATAAATAACAAATTCAAACTGACAAAAAGCAATTTCAATCAAAAACTATTGAAGATAAAATAGGAATTCAACTTTAAATTAAACCATTATGAGAAAAGTAAAACGTGTTACTAGGACGATAATGTACAAATTAATACCAATTAGACATATCATTTAACATAGTATTAAAACAAAGTCCCGTACCGCGTCGGTCTGTCTGTCTGTTCACGATAAACTCAAATACTACTGAACGGCTTTTCACGTGGTTTCCACCAGTAGATAAAGTGATTCATGAGGAATGTTTAGATATATAATTTGTCAAGGTTTTTTTATCATCAGGGCGGGACAACGTCCGCCGGGCCCGCTATTATTTTATATAAACGGTTTCATTACTACATATAGTCGCCGTTAAATTCCTTATTGCATCTCTTTAAGAACAATATAATAATATACACATACCTCCACTGATCGCTTTATTAATTAAAATATTTTTTAAGTTATGAAAAATTATATTTGCAAAGTTCTTCACTCATATAAGCATTTATTTTAACATCACATTCAGAATTCCCGAACTCCTTCCGTAAAGCATTCGTTGCACGAAATTTACATCGTAAATCACGGGTTAAGAAGTAATCCAATTTCACGTACATACGTAGTTAGTATAACATAAACATAACCGAAATACCAAGCTACGGCGCAACTCATCTACGGGCCATTTCCTGTTCAGACGCGGTTCAGACGTATACACCCCTAAATATAGGACTAATATCGTCAATCGATATACAGATACATTTACTGTTTCAAGTATTCGTAATAGATGTGCTTATTAATTCTTCATGAAGGGATAACAAGAGATTTTCAAGCTTGTACACAAAAAGATGGAAGTGGCTAGCTAATACCAGATAATTGACAAAAAGTGGCTGCATTATTAGCATTAATTTTTTTTTAATATTATAGGAGGCAAATGAACATTATGTCAAGTGAACACCACCGCCCATAGACACCTGCAGCCTATGTTCGGGGAGGGGAGAGAGGAGGAGGAGAGGCAAGGTGGGTCTCCGGCGTTCTTACTGACCGAACGAAACGCAACAATGCAAGCACAGCCACTTCACGTCGGTTTTCTGTGGGTCGGGTGGTATTACCCCGGACGATCCGACCTATTCATGCTGAAACCAGTAATGGCTTCAGCGTGGCTCTACCACCTACATAAATATTACATAACCTTGTATTACATAATCACTCTCATTAACTCAAAATATAATACAGTAAAATCTCGGTAACTCTAACTTTCATAAGTCGAAATCTTCTATAAGTCGAAGAGAATTCTGGTAAGCCGAAATATTTCTATTACTTGAAGTCTGAGGGCTCAGATTTTCCTAGAAGATATTTCAGTATATATTTTCCCTTTACAACATTTAATTGAACCGAATCTCAAATACAAACACGAACGCTTTATTGTAATGATCTACAACCCTATGATTTTAAACGTATCTTCCAATAATACTCCTTCCCTTATTAAAGCTCCTAATTAAAAATAAGTAAGACACTAACTATAAGTATGAGTATGGACATAATGTGCACACTAACTTATACGTGATTTTTGTTCTAAACATTGGCTCTGTAGCAAGTAATTACTTTTGTTTCAAATTTAGAACCTGAAATTATACCAAATTTCAAGTTACAGAGAGGAATGTAAACCTCAGTAAGTAAATAATTATAAAGTGAAAGAACAAAGATATAAACGAAAGAAACTAATAGTAAATTAAAGCTAATCAGTAGAAACGGTCTTATAAATTATTAAACAAACTATGACAAAATCAAATTCTGCAAGTATTATAACACAAGCATAACAGAAATCTAATTGAAACGGATGGTAAAAATATGACAACTTTTTTATTTAAGATGTTTAAGATGATAAAAGATAAATCATAAGATAAATCTTACAGAAAATAATAATGTGTATAAATTAAACAAATACCATTATGATGATTATTATAAAAAAGACACGAGAATAAATTAATAAAAACTTTTAATTGTGAGGACATTTATTGAAGTTTTAGCAATTTTCTGAAGTGATGCGCGTACACACATTTGACAATAGATTTTAATAATATACGTGTATCATACATATTCATTCATCTATAACATTTTCCATATATCATAAACAATTTTAAAATACAGATAATCACAAAAGAAATTGAGTATTTTATCGAAACCTTTCCACAGCTAAAAGAAACATAAATTACATATGTTTCAATTAAATTAAGAGAGAACTAAACGTTTTCAAAGACATAAATATCAAGTTAAAATTTAAACAGTTAACATTGAGCACAAAACAAAGTCTTGACTCTTTCTTCCGTGAACGTTACCTGCACTTTTTTTTCATTGTTAACAACGTACTCTCATTCATTTCGAGTCTTTTCAGACGTATAGTTTAATTCTCGCCAGACGAATGCACCACGCTGTGCCGACGTTAGTGGCCGTATCGCAATGTAACACAAAAACCTTCATTTACGTAGCCGCTCTCCGGTATTTAACTAGTAATGCAGTACTGCATAATAAGAGAATACTGTAGGCAACAGTAACTATAACAAACCTTTTTAGCGATCTCTGAAAAATACACCACACCACCCGTGAGACTTGAGCAATTTTTTTAGAAAGCTGAACATATGCATCATATCCTGTCTTTCACATAACATGACAAACAACACTTTAAATACTTTTTATTTTATTATTAGAAATATATGACAATTATACGGTCGATCGCATAGAAATATTGAAGAATATATCTATAGTATAGTTTTGTAATTGACTTTGAATTTGGAATTGACCTTTACTATTCTCTATCAGAAGATGAACTAGGTGCGATTATATAAAGTAGGTAGATTCGTCTCCATTTTATTATTCTTACGTTTTTCTACTATATAAGATAATTCCATTGTTACTCATTGAAAGGTAAGGTCATCAGCAAATTACAGACACAAAAGGCAGTATATTTTCACACAATAGGACGAACATAAACATTTATGTATATGAAGGTGTCAGTTATCTATGTGACAAATTTCAAAATATTTTACTGGTTTCGTTAAATCGAAGCTATAAACATTTTTTGTATAATTTATTACTAGTTAATAATCCAGTCGTTGTGAAAGTGTGTCTTGTCCATTTCTGCGGTACGATAAAATAATGAAAATAAATTATTGTTATAAGATACCTACCTATATTGTTCAGCTCAAATTCTAATTGGGGCAGTTTTAAGTACGTAGTCCGAAATAAACATTTTACGAGCCAAAATAAAAGTACGGTTAGAAACAAACACATGCGAGTACTTCAGGCAATATACAATCAAATATAGAGTAACCATTAGAAAAATTAATAAAGTACAAAAAACTGCATCTTTATGTTCCGTAACTGTATTTAATCTAAAGTTACAATATACTGTTACATTAACGCTTACTTCACACGTTGAATTACATATTGTGAAGCAACATTTTATTTGTCTTAAAATTTCCCACATTTAGCTGTCGCTCGTAACTTAAAAGTTATTGTGTCCACCCTATAAGTACCACAGGTAACTAACCTAACTTAGTAATTCATAACACAAAGTAATAACCATATACCTTCATCACCGGCGTCATTCTGATTATCACTACTTTTCAAACAACTAACATTTACGTGTCTAATCATATTAGTCGTAATATAATGGTAGAAATATATACTTTGTACTTCTGTTTTTAATCGATACTACCTACATACATTTATTTTAACTAGTGGGCGCCCAGAGGTCGACATTCGACCATAGTTCATTGAATTTTTTAAGTTTGAATTTTATTAGGGTTAATATCATTGTTGAATGTAGAATGAAAAAGGGTAATTGGAACGTAAGAGTAAAATAATACATACAGTTGAACATTGCAACCTCTTTCGCAACCTTTTTTGAAGTTCTTTATTGACGGATGTCAAATTGTCTTTTTTATTTACATGTGTGTATATGTTGTGTAAAATTGAAGCATTAGTGTGAGTAATGCATATTTTAATTAATTTAATGTACTTCTAATGCATTTTATACAAAATAAATAGCTTTCTGCACTTCTCCTCCATATAAACTTTAACTATGCCAAATTTTACGTTCATCCGTTCGCGCAATTCCGTTAAAAAGGGATACAACGTTTAAGCTTCACGTATTAATATATAGATAATGGGATGATATATATTTATTAGGTACTTAGGTGCAATAGGAACATTTTATTAATTAACGACAATGATCTTTGTATATTGTATGTATATGATTGTATGGGTCAGCGTAAACGGTCTTGTGGTCCAAAACCACCTAACCAAAAGTTTTATACAGCAGAAGTAAACAAATGCTACAGATACAATATTTCTTATGGTCCCGTTTCCAGCAATGTGTTAGCCTAGTAAATATAGAAATATTAGTAAAAAATAAGTCGCCCACCTAGGAGTCCGACACATAAGCAAAGAGCGTCTTGAAAAAATTATGCCCACTTTAAATTTAGGTCTTGCCTCGCCATCCGTTAGTAACAAAATTTGTACTACGCATCCAGTAAAATTAAGACACTCCGTTGTGATACTCTGTAATAATTCGTTAGTTTGTTTTCAAGTTAATTATTCATAAAAATTACTGCTTAAAACATATCATAAAGTTTATGATAAAATGTGTTGTAAATTGTAATGTGTCATTAAAATTCTATGGTGTACGTAGGTACGATTGGAAATCGTACGTGACGCGTTTGTTGGGTCGGTTCATCTCCTATATAGGGTCAGTTGCTGTATGCGAGGGAAATCACGTCCTGCACTATCAAATGATTTAGTAGCCATTTTTCATTAGGCACGAAGGCCCTCGTCGAATTTTATTCAACCCGTGCCAATATTTTGATTGTTTGAAATTTTTCGTGATGAAATCATATGTTTTTCCAATATAATATGTTATATTTGAATATATTTATACTAATATTAAATTAATGTTATAAATTAATACTATTTTTAAACATGGTTTTAACTTTACTATGTCAAAAGAAAATTTAATTTTTTTTAGATAAAAACAAAAAATCTTTAATAAAAATCATGAAAGTAATGGCGGATAATTGGCATTCCGCTCGAATACTAGGTATACCATGTCGAATTACTTATATTTTAATTCTATACTAACTTATTAAAAAGAAAAAGAGTTCGACTGAATACTCTCCTTTTTTTATGCCATAGAAGGCAAACGAACAGTTTCGTAGCCTGATGTGAAGTGATGAGTGTATGTTGGGGGAGGGGCGAGGAGGGGAAGTGGGCCTACGGCGCTCTCACTGACCAAGCGAAACGCAACGATGCCAGCACAGTTACTTCACGTCGGTTTTTTGTGAGAGGGTGGTACTACCCCGGGCGAGCCGCTTCATGCTTAAGCCAGTAATAACTATAGCGTAGCTCTACCACCTGCAAATTTATGAACAACTATCATACTTAAATATAATATAGCCCATGCTACTCTCATAATTAAGACGAATATACACCTCATTTGTTAAAACCTATCGAGTTGTTTTGGCTAAAGACCGTGTCAACGAAATAAATATACATAAATTCAGTACATTCATCCGAAAAACATTACTCTCTATAATTAAAATTAAAATGTATCACATTTGTAGATCATATAATCTTTTACCTGTGTCGTCGCTCGCGTGATGTAGATTCGACCTATCCCGCGGGAACAGTCCTTCTTTCCTGGATAAAAGGTATCATATATACTTTTCTATACCCCTGAGAGCGTGTATGAAAATTTTCATGATGATTGGATGACTAATTAAGGTGTAAATACCTAACACACGAACAAATAAACAAATTTATATTTATAATATTAGTTAGGATTAGGATATTAAATAAACTATAAAATTAGGATAAAGTTATTATTCTATCTAATTATATAAAATATACATACATTGCTTGTGATATTCAAATGTTTCTTTTCATGTATAAGATCCCCCTGAGGTTAAACGAATCAAATACTATTAAAAAAGCTAATGTTTCGCTTAGATACATAAAGAATATACCCGATATTGCTTATATGTCTGTTTGTGTTAAAATAACTTAGACGGCCAACATTTTGAATGGGGTTTTCGGCTTGAATAATGAACAACACTGAAAGGGGATGCTGGAAAAACGCACATACGAATTTCATTTTTGCGAGGGAAATAGAAAGAATTGTGCTGTTTTCGGAACAGGACGAGAGGTCAAGCACACGTTTCGATTAAAACCAACCCGAATAACAATTATGCCAATTAAACACTTTAGGGACTCCAGTAACCCGACTGTTTTACTCTTGCGACGTGATCTACCCGAGTGAATAATTAATTTGTTGAAAATTTGAGAATCCTTTTTATGATACAACCTGTAAAGAGCAACTCAAAAATAGTAGATAATTATATATTTATATACAGTTTATATATACTAATATTATAAAGAGGTAAAGTTTGTGAGGTTTTAGGGGTAATCTCAGGAACTACTGGTCAGATTTGAAATCTTTCAATGTTAGAGAGCTCATTTATCGAGGAAGGCTATATATCATCACGGTAAGACCAATAGAAGCGGACCACCAATGAAGAATATTTAAAAATCGGGGTTTTATTCGTTTTCAGAGCTTCTGCTGCCAATTAGTTCGTTAAGTGATGTTTATTGGTCATATTATCGACAATAATATGGCCGGGTCAGCTACTATTTTATAATTTAAATTATTAACACTGGTTGTATAAATTCGTTTTTAAAGACATGGCTTATTTTACTGAAACATCAAAGCGATTTTGCCCTTATGATTGAATATCCGCAAATTGACGTTCAAGTAGTTTATGAAACTAATTTTCATCGTGAAAATGGTGGTACGCTAAAGTATACTCTGCGGCTACATTTTACCACAAACCATAATTCTAAAGACTGACTAAACGTTAACATTGCGTGCACATACTTTAAAAACCATACAATTTATAGCTATATTAGGTAGTATATTTGTAGGTTCGAAATTTATCATGAATAATTATTGATATTTTTTCGTTTGGTAAATATTTCAAGCAAATATAAAATAGGCATGGAGAAGTTCTGTAAATTCGTTATATTTTAATTAATTTTCAGTTATGTGAATTTAATTATACCTAAATTCATTCATTAACATTGTGGTTTGAAATAAAATTCATTTTATGTACTCGTTGAGCTTCAATATTTTGTTATTATTAAATTCAATCAATCAACCAATAAGGCGATCAAAAAAATTTGAAAAAATAATTATTGTATAATAATTTTGTTCAATGTAAGGTAAGGTTTCAATGTAAGTAAGTAACAAATTAAATCAAAGCTTCATTATCTGTAGTGCCATCTATCAGCTAATTTGGAACTTAAATAACACAAGAAATATTATTAGCAACTCTTTGTTATAAAGTAAATAAAATAGAGAAAAGTACGAACAGATTGGTAAGGTAAAGTAAGGAATTAATTAAATTTATTATGATTTAATAGTTTTGGTTTTGTTAATTATTATCTAATCGGATGGTACCGAAACGTGACGCCATGTTGCCGTAACGGACTTCCTTGCAGCATATATATATATGCATTATCTATGGTACTTCCGTTGCATTGTCGTCCAGTTACCTCCTAGTTGCGCCTAAAGAAGTTTTACCTCAAAAAAGTATACATAAATATATTTTTTGCTTAGGACAATTTTATCTTACATTGTTTCTGTACATATATGTTTGAATTAAATTATAACATTGCAAAATTATATAACGATGAAACAAAATGCCCGACAACAAGAAATTTCTATGTTGAATTATTATTCATGTTATTGTAATTTTCATTAGCCTTTTTTCTTTACCATTCGAGTCTATTCTACTATATTTATACGTAAGGAAATGAGTATCATTTTGTGGACAATAAGCGAGGAATGGCAAGTGGTAGTTCCTTTGATGAACGTAGGAATCACACCCTTGCTCGTTACTCGCTGAATGTCGCGTAATTGAGGTTCCTTTAACAACGTTTTTTACAATCTTACATCCTTCAGCTGACCACACTGGAGTGGAAATTAAATGATACCTTTTAGGATATATTTTATAGAACGTATATTTACGTCAAATATTTTTAAATGTTATCATTTTCATTAATTAGTTTTACAAATTCTTTAAAAACCAACAGGTTCCAATGTTTCGGTTTCTCTTAACAAACACAGTTTTCAAATTGAATTTTTCTTTAGTTTTATGAAAGTAAAAGTAATTAAATAGTTATACAGGTTTTAGAATTTAGACGGAACTTTACGCGCTTTACGCATGATTATAATGACAACTTTTGAGACGTCCTTTAGCCAAAGTAACAATTTCTAAAAGTATAGTCTAGTCGTCCTTCCATTGTATATTGTTAATTTTTTTTCCCAATAGATGTAACTGTTTATTGTTATTTTGTTTTGTTATTTAAACTAGAAGCCTACTTTTTATATTTTCAATTTGAAAACAATAGAATCCAACAGGTACCTTATTCCCGTAAAATTTATAAACTAAAAACCACTAATCTCTAATAAAAAAAAAACTATACAATCATGTTTTATTTTTTAAATAAATGTTACTTTTAACTTCAACTTAAATATGAAGATTACATAAAATACATACTTAATATAGAATTGTACAAGCCGAACAAAGGGAAGTACACGACAAGGAAGACGAGTCACATTCTGAATGAACGCCCTGACGCGACGCGACTCGACGCCAGCCGTATAGTGTCCGAAAAGAAAAATATGGGGTGGGGATCCCGGAATAGGAATAGTACGAGGTCAATGACCCGACAGGGTCTGAGTCTCCGTTTACACAATCTTCAGCGCCTTCGCGAAACCTACATATATGTATAATATAACGTTATTTAACAAGATAGACCAACGCAAATTTATATTGCTTAAGCAAACATTTTACTGACTTATCTGATAGCGACTCACAAGGTACAATAAAATGAGACATTTTAATGTAATAAAAATATTTCCTCGGTTTGCAAAATAACTAAAACAAACGTAGTTATAAAAACTGTAGAGAAATTCATGAACAATATATTTGTTAAGTCTTCTAACAACCTGAATCTTGTATTATTGACATAGATAATCTCATTAGCGGTAACTGCCATAAGTCTTATTTTGACAAAATCAGGGCTGTACTGTCCACTAAAGTATATTGGTGACAATTTTAAAACCAGAACTTCACTTATAATTTCTGTAATTAAGTATTTATTATAATATATGTAATACGATTTTATTCTGCAGAAACGCTATATTCGAAACCGTTCCTATTGTGATCATAAAATTCGTAGTTTTATTTTCTCACCTAATAGTTATATACCTCTTCTTCTAATACATCTTATAATGTCTTGTTAATGGTAATAGTATAGCGTTTATGATACATATTTACACGCATAAAGTTGGACTTAAATAAAACAAATTTCTTTCTAACACATGTGTTGGTACAAAAATATAAAATATAAAATCAGACAGCTATTGGTGCTGGCTCTAGAATAGTACTCATAGAATAAATGTAAACCAACTTAAATTAACTCCGACAGATTAGAATTAATTATAAAAATCTTTGTTATATTTTATCATTTTGAGAATGAAAGTATAGATATAGCTAGCCGGGAACTAGTTTACAGAAGTTTTTAAGCCCTACAAATTTTCCATACAAAGTATACATGGGTATGGATTGCCGTTAAGGCAGCGATTGTAAGAAACGCATTCGCTCGACCATTGTTCATCAACTTACATTGCAAAATTCGTATCCTTGAAGAAAAATTTTATACGGTCCACCATGAAGATCGCTGCTAACTATTGAAGAAAGAATTTTGGAAATCGTGTGAGTAGTTTCCGAGATAAAAAATATGATGCTTTATGACTTTTAGTCATTGTTTTGTGATAATTTAAACGAGTCGACTATGCGAAAACTCACATTAAACCTTGTTTTGAGATTGTATATTTTCCTAGAAGAATATGTCTACAACACGCTAATTAGTTAGAACTCCATTAAATACTAAATAAAATAAATATACAAACATTGAAATGGGAAATAAAAAATTACGAATCAAAAAATTACTATATGATATTTTCACGATGGTAAAGAAACAAAATTAGTATGTCTTTTTTTTTAATTCAGATATATCAAATTAAAGTATTTTTCTTCTTTATTGTCATGACGACAACCATATGTTTCGTGCAAAGCGTCTGATAATGAATATGCGTGTTAAGTCTTGAGAAATACAAATGAAAGTGAAAAAAATATATAATGACGAATTTTTAAATTTCTGGCAAACAAATTAGAAAAATAAAATGGAAAACTGATACTGGACACGGTCAAGACAAAAATACATAAAAATGAAAAAACTGAGAGGGTGAATTTTAAACTGTCCGCCATACAAAATTAAAAAAGAAACTGATATAAGTCCATGTATGTAGGTACTATTTGATTCACACATCGGTTCTTTATATAACATAGGTGTGCAATAAAGAGGGTTTTCTTAAACTCACCCCTCAGGTATTATTCCTAGTAATTTTGTATACTAAATGTTGAAGCATCTGTTCTTGTCGATAAGAAATCTTATGGCACACAACTAATAACTGAGGGAATACTAATTATAGTTACATATTAATCTATACTACCTGTCTAAATTTAATATTGTCAGAATGTCTAATTTACTATTGTCGGCAAGAGATGGCGCTAGTAGGTGATTAGATCGCGCTCACGATACACTTTCTTGTAAAAGTATGGTTCCGACCGACAGATTGTACTGTTGTTGTTTTCTAAAGTAAATTATAAAAGTGATAAAGTAAAGTGTTTTATTAGTGTTGTGTTGTGATTCCGCATAGTTGAGAATTTGTACAAGGTGCCGAAACCTCGGATGGACTTTGGACTCTGCATTTTCAAAACACTTAGAATAATTCGCGACAATAACGACTGGGACTTCAATCGGTTTGAAATTAGAAAATTTTAACTACTTTGGACTTGTAAAATTTTCAAGTATCCGAAGTATTTTAAGAGATAATTGTACTATTGAATTAGTTGAAAATTTTATAAGTTGACTAGTTTAAAAAGTTGAGTGAATTACATAATTATGGCTGCGAAGATAATTAAAAGTCAAACAAGATTAAGATTAAAAATTCAAATTCAAGATTAAAAAAGGCGCAAGATAATTATTATAAGAGTCCGAAAATACGAATAACGAAATCTTATCTTAACACACGCATTGCTACTTTGGATGAGTTAATGAAAGAGTTTAAAAGTAATCACAGAGAATTGATTCAAGTAGTTACCCCGGAACAACTGGAAGTTTTGCCATATTTTAAGGATGACGATTTTGATAGTTTTGAAGAATTGTATACTGAATATATGTCAGAACTTAAAGATAAACTTGAAGAAATTTTAGATAAGCAGAAATCAGATAGTATCACAATAAGTGCAACGAATGCATGTGATGACGTTAAGCTTCCAAGAATACAGCTACCGTGCTTTACTGGTAAATATGAGGAGTGGCAGACATTTTACGATATGTTTGTATCACTAATACACAGAAACGAGAAGTTATCAGCAGTGCAAAAATTACATTATTTGAAGAGCAGCATATCAGGGGAACCAGAAAGCTTGCTACGTAATTTTGCTACTACCGATCAAAATTATGAAGAGGCTTGGAAACAGTTAACAAAGCGGTACAATAATAAACGCTATAATACTAATGCAGTACTAAGCTAGACCACCAAACAGTGACCTTCACTTTTCTAGAGGTAAGTTTTCGTTTAGAGGATTGTTTAGATGCTGAACCAGGATCCAACCAACTTGCTGAGCGCTTGCGGTTATCAAACAGAATCCATTTTTCATCGCAGGTAAATATGCGGTTCAATATTTCTTCATTTGTGTAAGTGCAAGGCACTTCTCGACGCGTACTTTGCGCTGGCGGTCATTGAGTTCCTGAGGCAACCATTTGTAAAGCTTTTTTACCTTGCCAATTTGACACAAATGGACCAATATTGTTTTGATGCTAACGTCGAAAGCTGCTGCTAATTCAGCCGTAGATTGTGTATCATCAGCTTCCACAATCGCCTTTAATTCGTCATTGTCGACCAAAGTCTTCGGACGACCGCGAGGTTCATTTTTCAGAAAAAAATACATACAACCGAACGTAGTAACCTCCTCCTTTTTCGAAGTCGGTTAAAAAGTGTTGTATGTCGTGCGTCTTTCCTTATCCTCGAGTGAGCAAGTATCAAGAACTATCGATTATAGAAACTCGATGATCAAAAAACGAAATATCAATAGCCCTTATAAAACTATTGTACCTTAAGACTTAAGTAGGGTCGGCACAACATGTTTGCCTTTTCCACTCTCCCCGGTCTGATGTCATATCTAACCCCAGCTCATTTTTTAATTGGAGAACCTATATTAAACGTTAGTGATGAAAACTATGTTGATTGTAATGTTAATAAATTAGAGAGATGGAATTTAATTCAAAAAATTGTTTCGGATTTTTGGCAAAGGTGGTCGAAAGACTATTTATTAAATTTAAATCAAAGGTATAAATGGAATTCGAAATTGCAGGAACCTAATATTAATGATATATGCATTGTTAGAGATCATGATGTACCGCCTTCTAAATGGATACTTGGTAAAATTGTTAATAAGCATGTAGGACCTGATAATGTAACGCGTGTAGTAACAATCAAATGCAAGAATGGCTTCATTAAAAGACCCTTAAACAAAATAAGCATTCTAGATAAATAATTGTATTACATTATATTTGATTGTATATTGTCAGGGTGGGCGGTATTGCTATGAATCTAAGGTTAAATTTGAGATTTGAGTTAAAATGTATAATTTTGAAAGGACTAGTCCTTGGTGGGCGGAATGTCTAAATTTAATATTGTCAGAATGTCTAATTTACTATTGTCGGCAAGAGATGGCGCTAGTAGGTGATTAGATCGCGCTCACGATACACTTTCTTGTAAAAGTATGGTTCCGACCGACAGATTGTACTGTTGTTGTTTTCTAAAGTAAATTATAAAAGTGATAAAGTAAAGTGAAGTGTTTTATTAGTGTTGTGTTGTGATTCCGCATAGTTGAAAATTTGTACAGTGAGGGAATGAAAAAGAAGACAATAGAGAGATTTTATTTGTTTATTTAGATTACCAATAGAGTTAACATATACATTGTTATTAGAATGAACTGTACAGTTCACCGTTTTTCTTAGATATCACCCTATTTACAGGCAACAGCGGTAAGCATTTCGAATATTATGACAGTACTAGCGGGCCTGGTTGATGTTGTCCTGCCCTGATTATAAAAAAAATCCTTAACAAATTATATACTAAAACCTTGCCCATGAATCACTTTATCCACTGGTAAAAACCACATGAAAATCGTCTCAGTAGTTTTTGAGTTTATCGCGAACAGACAGACAGACAGACGCGGTAGGGGACTTTATTTAATACTATGTAATGATAATATAATTTAAATAATTATAAGCGAAGGACTAACATATTAATAAATATTAAATTGTTAAAAAATATGCACTAAAATAATTGAAAATCATAACCGTTTTCACTATTAATTGTTAAGAGCATATGGTTTCTTAATAGTAATGGTTTCGAAAGAAATATCAGTCTTACTTCTAGTTATATCGCCTCATTAATACTAATTAATATATTGACAGATTGACGTTCATTTAAGGGAATATACTTGTCCGTTTAACTAAAAATTACTTCAACAAGTACACAAATACCTACTGCATACAAGTGTTTGGAGTAAAAAAACAGTGATTGTTATTTTACAACGCTTATATAATAATATGATCTTGCATTATAATAATTGGGCTATTGGTTTAATTATGGTAACAAGCATAATCATAACTTGTTTCGTGCCATTTCAAGCATGTTGGTAGAAAGCAAAATATTCCTTTGTTCGAATAAAATTATACGTTATAGGTAACCTCTAGTAAGCTACTCTATGATTTGCTCCCCACATTTACTATTCTGAGAAATAGCAGTCATTCTGTTAACACCGCGACAGCTTTATTAAGCTTGAAAGCCTAATTTCCATCGTGCCAGTCATCGGAAACGTTCTCCAAGGTCTTTTGTTTCGGAATTGATGTATCACGCTTTATCTCAAATAGCACAGACAGAAGTGGTATACAAATTATTTCTATTAAGTGTTATCCCCATTTGACATATGGTATTTAGAGTCTCCGGTTTAATTCCTAATCGGTGTTATGATAAATGTGGGGCTAAAGATAGCAATTTTCTGTTCTTCTTGATAATTGTCATGATATTTTTTATTTCATGTATCATTCCATATCCATCTATATGAAATATATTTAAAACTAAATGAAATTGAATTAATTATAAGATTCTTTACTTTGTTTTCGATGTACAAAATAGAACTTAATAACGGCGGACTGTGGCTCGCTTATATGTCATTTAAAAAACAGGTCGAATTTTCGAGAGAGGCCAATAAAATATTTAAAGAAGAGTGGAACTTTCAAGGTGGGATTTTTTTAAACTTGTCTGTGCGTTAATTCTTATAACTTAAAAAGTACCGAACTGATTTTACGATTATTTCTTAAATCATAAAAGTTCCTTACAACCCGGTTATAATATGTGTTTTTTACATCAAGTAACATGTTGAATAAGTTACAAGATTAAAATTAAATTAAATAGACACGAAATGATTGCCAAAACATTCTTTGTTATATTTTATCTAAATGATAAATACTAACCAATATATGCTTTTACTTTTGTATGAACAGTTTTAATATCTCGTGAGAAACTCTTTAATATTGGAAGTAATTTTGGTCTACAGCATTATAGGTTTACAAATTTTAAATCAAGCTATTTTTAAATGTAAAGATAAGTTTACTTCCGATTAATTCAGTCAAATAACAAACGAAAGTCGTGTCGTCGAGATTTTTGATTAATACCGAGTCTATAAACTTCAACCTCTTTGACTAAAACCCAATTATTCAGCGTCGCGGCCAGTAATGGAACTGTCAGAGAGTTTAGTGACGCGCGTAGGCCCCTACGTTGCGTAGCAGGGTGCCCACACTGTCAACTACGCGGCGAACACTCGACACGCTTCCGAAGTTAATTACGTGCTCTCACAGATTATATTTTGAGTCAGTTCTGTGGTATTACACCTAGCTAACTAGTTCAAAGTATGTAATATATAGGGTTTGCTATATGTGACCATATCATTTCACTTTACGTAAGACTGTGAACAAATATTAACATCTATGGCGCTATTATGTTCATTATTTACCAAGTTGTTTGTTTTATTGCTTTGGAGATCAATGTAAGTGTTAGGTTATGCGATACTGTAAATTCATAAAGGAGCTTTTTGTAGGGCATTACGTTTCCTACAAAATTGTGTATTTAAATAATTTGAATTTATTTTTCACTTTCTACATCGATTTTTTTTCTCTTGGCCAAGTAAATCCATAGTATTATGGAATATACAGTTTTATAGGAAATGTAATGACCTACAAATGGCTCCTTTACCATTACGATTAAATGAGTCACTGAAACTCTTGGTTAGCTACTAGGATGGTGGTAGCCCGGTGGATAAGATCGCGCGCCTCACATTTCAGACTTATACATCCAGGTCCCCCTATCCCTTATTTCATCAATAATAGGCATATCAAACCCATACAAATTATGTACTTACGTAATACTTGGGAAACCAGATTGTAATGTTAATAAATTAGAGAGATGGAATTTAATTCAAAAAATTGTTTCGGATTTTTGGCAAAGGTGGTCGAAAGACTATTTATTAAATTTAAATCAAAGGTATAAATGGAATTCGAAATTGCAGGAACCTAATATTAATGATATATGCATTGTTAGAGATCATGATGTACCGCCTTCTAAATGGATACTTGGTAAAATTGTTAATAAGCATGTAGGACCTGATAATGTAACGCGTGTAGTAACAATCAAATGCAAGAATGGCTTCATTAAAAGACCCTTAAACAAAATAAGCATTCTAGATAAATAATTGTATTACATTATATTTGATTGTATACTGTCAGGGTGGGCGGTATTGCTATGAATCTAAGGTTAAATTTGAGATTTGAGTTAAAATGTATAATTTTGAAAGGACTAGTCCTTGGTGGGCGGAATGTCTAAATTTAATATTGTCAGAATGTCTAATTTACTATTGTCGGCAAGAGATGGCGCTAGTAGGTGATTAGATCGCGCTCACGATACACTTTCTTGTAAAAGTATGGTTCCGACCGACAGATTGTACTGTTGTTGTTTTCTAAAGTAAATTATAAAAGTGATAAAGTAAAGTGAAGTGTTCGTGAAATTAGTTTTATTGAGTTTTTAATAATTACTTTATGTTTCGGTAGTGTACAAATTCTCAACTATGCGGAATCACAACACAACACTAATAAAACACTTCACTTTACTTTATCACTTTTATACCGAAACATAAAGTAATTATTAAAAACTCAATAAAACTAATTTCACGACAAGGGATTCCCTTGTGATAATGTCATTATTATGAAACAGGTTAACGTTCAAAAGATTGTTAATTAAACTGTTTGAAATCAATTGATATCTGGCCTAAATCTGCATTTGAATGAGAATTGGGCTCAAGTCCGCCAAGAAGTTAAACACAATCACAGCTTAATCTTAATAATTCAAATCTCGCAGCTTGAGTATAATCAGAACTGCAGTGTAAGGATTAGAGTGGTTATTTGATAAAGTTTTCGTACTTGGCCCAACAACACGGCTCTCGAGACGGCGCCGGCAGCTCACTGATACCATCGTAGTTGAAGCAATTATCCTTTAACACTGAGGATAAGCACTCTGTCGAGTTTCTTACCCTTTACTTATAACAATGTAATTATATATTTTCATTTCACTTCAAAACAAAGTATAAAGTATATATATTTAGACAATATAATCTTGTCTCACTAAGTCTTACTTGAATATATTTTATGTAAACTTTCACTTCAGAGTAGATTCATTTCATGCTCACTTCGCAATAAAATCCTTAATTTCTTACTAATCCTTGCTAATATTATAAACGCCAAAATGAGTTTGTTTGTTTGCCTAGCTATAAAATTTTGCAAACTTATTAGCGGAAGTATAAAAAAGGACATACAGTACTTTACATCTAGAAAAAATGTACTGTTTCTGATTTAGTAATAAATAAAAAAACTTAGCCAACATATTTTTCTTTTTTTAGGTGTTACGTTAACCTGGTGTTAAGTGATGACTACCGTCCGTAGACACTTACAACACCAGTGGAGTCGCAAGTGCGCTCCGAACCTGTATTTGGAGGAAGAGAGCAAGCGGGGTGGAGGAGGAGAGAGGAGCGGGGAGAGGAGGTGGGCTTCCGGCGCTCTCACTGTCCGAACGAAACGCAAATGCTGAAACCAGTAATAGTTTCAGCGTGGTTCTACCACCTACAAAATTTTACATAAACAATTTAAAACGTGTTTTAACAACAGTCTACAAGAATTGGTGCAAAATTTGTAATAATACCTTAAAATTTTTGCTGTCGTTGAAATAATAACTTTCCAACTGAGAATTATCTGAATATTTACTTTATAGAATTCTTACAGTTAAGGAAATCAATTGTTTTCGTATTGTCCAGTAGTCGAAATTCGATAACAACAAGGGATACAAGCTTTGTCTTCACGTGTTAATATATGGAGATATAATTATTTGTATTATACAAATGTACGTAGACGTAAGGAGACGAAATTGACGAATATAGGCTTATAATTTAAAACTCTGACTGGTCTATGGTACGAAAACAAATGCAGCTTTTTATCATTGATAACACTAAAGCTATTCGATAGCTACTAAAAAAATAAAATCGGTTGACAAACAGAAAAGAAAAAGGTACTTAACCGTTTTGTCTTCGCCTAGAAGGTGCTCCTCCTCCATATACAGAAGAATACGGGTTAAAAACATTGTTCTTGTATAGATAATAAATAATTTCATCCTGGAAATTCCATTTTAAGATATTTTCTTCCAGCTCTGCGATTATTAAAAATTTATCTTGTCTTATAAGTGAGAATGATTGTAGGAAACCGATATCCTTGAACATTTCTAATTGTACAAAACAGTGAGCACTTAGATAATTGGTGTCGCAGGGGATATCAAACGGACTCAATTTTAAGATTGTTTATAAGATCGAATATCTATTTATGTTCTTTATTCTTATACTCGTATAATCACATGAAAAGCAGGGACAAAAATTGGGTTCACTTTAATATAAGTAGCGTCAGTCTAGACGAATAAAAATCAGTACATTTCTGGTTAGTTGTCATATATACTCGTACATATATCTATATCTTTTACTTCTATACATATAATAAGAATGTATCTCAAACGTCTGTACATTTTCAATTATAGTAAAAAAATATTTTCAGATGTCTAGGAATAAGTAATAAAATACATTTATATCTTTTTTAGAAATGTCCGCCTGCCTGTCTATCTGTCTGTCTGTTTGTATGAACACGCATCAATACTAAAGTACTGGTTTCACAATAAAAGCCCAACCATCAAGCATATCCTCGATAATAACTTAGTCTTTGTTTCATTAAAATTAGTTCACTCTATCATAAGGTATAGTAATTTTAATGACGGCTCGAGTTATGTACGAGGGAGGAGTAGTCTTTAGCTAATTTGGTAGAACGCTCTAATCTCAGGTCCGATTTGAAAAATTCTTTCAGTGTTATATAGCTCATTAATTGAGGAAGGCTGTAGGCTATGTCATCACGCTAAGACCAGTAGGAGCAGAGCATCATCGACTAATGTTTCTAAATCGTTGTTTTTTCTTTTTCAGAACTTCCGTTGCCTGATAGCGTTAGCCCAAAGTAACTATTCCACGCAGACGAAGTCGCGGGCAGAAGCTAGTAAACTTTATAATACTTTATTCACGAAATGTGAACTTTACCTATAATCTCGCGGTAAATGATAAACTTTCTCTTCTAAGTTGACTTCAGTAGTCGATAATTAATATTGTTTTCCAATCTATTTCATCCTTCTCATAAAACTTTCCTCGGAATAGGAAGAGAGGTGAAAACTAAACTAGATGTCTTAGGCTTTTCTTAGAATAACAAAATCATGTAGTGATTTGATATGTCTGTTTTGCATAACAATAGTATTTAATAATAGTATTCCTTTAATTAATAACAGTACCTATGTTTCACAATAACATACAAAAAGAATAGCTTTTTTTCGAACTAACTAAGCTATAGTAATTGACCTATCAAGGACTTAACAGCTTCACCAGACTACTGCAAGGAATAGCAATATGTATAAATGTACATTTTTTTTTTCTCTCGAACTGACTACGCTATTGACCCTGCAGGGTCTTTACAGCTTCACCGGACTAATTGTACATTTTAGTTACGTGTGTATGTATACTTTATTTGATTAGAATAATAATTCGGGCGTCCAGGATAGTTTTCAGAGCCTCTTTGGCTGAATAAAATTACGAAACCTTTTGCTCATTAGAGCCTTCACTCATCTCGTTAACCTTATTACCGAGTGCTGGTCCTGCCTGCATGAGGCTCTATACTCTCATGGCTTTTACTCTGGTACATTTCTTTATGAAGCGTGACCTATATTTGTAACAAAGCAGAATATTCAATGTAGCAGCGAACAAAATAATATGCTTCTGTGAAAACTGATATTTTTTATGATTCTTCTTGATTCGCCTGCAATCATAAAAGCAATGTTAAGTGAGGACATTTGAGGCTAAAATTTTTACAATTTGAACATTAATTTGATTGGATTGTATTTTTTATCATGCATGTATGGTAACTCGTACACAAAAAAATATTTAAATGTTTTTTTTATATATTTCTTTATATTTGAGATATGACATTAAAATATATAATGTATTTTCTATATTTAAAGCGTATGATAGTTTTTGAGTTAGATCATTTAATATAGACAAATAAAGAAGAGGTTTTAAGAAGAAATGGTATAAAAAAAGAAGCCAGACGATTTCAAAAATATAAAACTATTTGGAATATAAATAGTTTGTATTTTACAGATATACACTTCATTTTTAGGCACTTACTAGTTGCCTGCTTACAAAATGGAAAACCTAAAATTTTATATTAAAAAAATAGTTTATAAACTTTACTTCATCAAAGGATCCTTAACATGATCAAATTGTTATAAATAGGATAATGTCTTACAAATAGGTCATAAAAAATATATATAAAAAACTCTGAAATATTCGATGAAGGCGTACTTGTGTGGAAAGTTTCCTTTGTTCGGCTAATGAAATACAGCATCTAAATTCACGGGTTTATGCCTCCACTGAACGGAGACAAAGGAATCCATTGATGTAGATAGATTTACATAAGTATTATAAGTAGGTGTTTCAAACAAATTAGGGGAATCTGGGTAGCTGTGTGTACCTTAATACTTACACAGCGAATCTGAGTTTAGTTCAAACTCTTAAAATACAAGAAACTTTTCACGTGTAACATATATATTTTAATATTAGTGCAAAAAAAAAGTTTATAAGCTCATAAAATTATACGACTCATAAAATTCATATGTTACAAAAAATATTTTACTATTAATTTCTTTTCGACGCAAACAAAATCTTTTTTTATTATTGTTTGACGACAATTTCATTTGATGTTACTTTACAATGTGGTTCAAAATAGTTACTAGCTTGGCGGTATTACAAAAATTCCCACCACTATTTCATTTCATTCAGAATTTCACCTTCTACAAGTTCTTACTACTACTACTTCCTCTACAAGTTCAAGCAAATAAGGATTCTGATCAACGTGACTCGACTATCCGAAGTCATTACCACTGAGCCTATTATTTTTATTGTTAAAGGTTTATAAACAGTAACTTGAAATTTGAGCCCTTATTTTGTTTAGTTTTTTTGAAACACAGCCAATGTAAGCACGTTTCACAATTCGCAGTGTATTCAAAAGATGCAAAAATAATACCCTAAAAAACAATTTAACGGCCGGAGTATCTTACTTTCGTTAAATACATGTTGAATAAGTTATATTTTAAGCTTTAAACTAACAAATAATATCAAATTTTGAACAAAATTGCCGATTTTAAACTTGTGATAGAAATGTTTGGCCTAGGCGCTCTAACCAGGCACAAACACGCACAATAACGGGAAAATGTACTTTATTCATTACGTGTTAAGGTTGAATTCACACTAAATGTTATTTATGTTGTCTTTTCATTTGTGAGGGGAGTAATTTATTGCTTTGCTCGTTTTATCGTAAGTATTAGATAATATTTTGAACATTTGTGACTTTATTACTAGGTGTTATGGTTGCAATTAGGTTGAACTTAAAACTGTCTTAAAACTTTTTTTCTCCCTTTCTTAGTAAACAAATAGCTACACATAAGTATATATTTACGCGGAGAGCTTTTAGCTTCGATTTTGTACGTGACCCTTTATCTAGTTATTGTTGATCGAAGTTAGTACCCAACTGATTAATGAATACTGTTTGATGATACTATTTTCATCATCATCAGCCTGTATGAGACCCACTGCAGGGCTATAAGCCTCATCCCGAAGGAAGGGTTTGGGCGTAATCACCACGCCAGCCCACGACGTATTTGCGATTCCAAACTCTGAGAAATCAAACAGTTCTTTATTTTTCCCACATACAGTAGTACTACAAGAACATTTCTCAGGTTCAGGTTTCTTGACGATGTTTTCCTTCACCGTCAACCGATAGTGTAACCAATTTAAATTAGTAAATGTACGCGAATTCCGAAAAATTCGTCGGTATATAACCGGGGTTCGAACCTGCGGACATCGAAATAATATTCCACCGCTCAAACCACTAGGCCACCACGACTACAATACATTATTTAATTGACGGATCATAAAAAAGTACTATCCTATGGTCTATTCCGCGACATAATTCACTTTAATCCATAATTTCAATAGAATTCGTCTAGCCCTATAAGGGTAATTAAAGAGCAATTTTTTGTAAACTAGTGTGTTTATTAATTAGATATAAAATTTCAGTCATATTAGAGCACTATCCAGAGCCTGATCAAGGGACACTTTATTTATATTTGTTTTTTTTTTAATTGGTTCTAAGTCCTAAGCAGCACCTAAACACAATGTGCACTGAAATACTGTATATATTATATTATTAAGAGACGAAATAAATAATATTTATTTTTCAGCAAGTTTGCAGCAGCAGCAGCAGCAAGTTGTAAGGGTATTACATAAATATAAAGTGATTATTATCTTCAATTATGTATATGTATAATATATTGGGTTCAAAGAGGAATACGTGTTTAAAGGTAAAATAATGCAAAATATAAGGTATTCCCGCACAGGTGATCTATCATAGGTGACAAGTTGGCGTGTTCTATAATTCAGGGCTACCGTTGAAAGGACTCCTATCCATCATGATAGGGAAGACGTTTAAGGTCACTATAATTACTTCTCGAGGTGTATATTCAATTAATTATTTGAACGCATTTACTAAGAAATTTACTATATTTGGTTTACACGTTTAAACGTTTGGGTCGTTACTTACAAGCCCCGGTAACCAAACAATTTGGAAGTTAGGCGTCAATTAAATATATAAATTCTAGCAGTTTCAATTAATTTAAATCGTACAATTATTTATAACCTTTCAATATTTTATATATAGACATTAAATAGACGGATCTATTAATTATAAATCAAAATAAAGTCAAATATACAGTTATATTACTAAATAATGCTAAAATACGTAATAACACATTAATAGCCTAAACTAAAAACAAATCGTTTGGCTTTTAAATCTAATAAACTAACAGTTATCGCATAATGGCGGCGCTGCGGGGTGGGAGGCTTAGCTACCCATCCCGGGTGCTACCCCCTAACGGATATCAATAACGAGAAAATAAAAGTTATACAAATCATCGTACCTAATGTTTTTCAAATGTTTGCATTTCTAATAGATTCTACGTTTGTTGTGTACGATAAAATTTAAAAATGTAGAGAACATCCACCAAGCCATTCATCTGGAAAGTCAACATATAATTTCCGTTTTCTGATCCAGCTATCCCAAAATTGGACTTTCCACCCATGTGTCACCCATGTTAGATACACCACTTTTATCAGGGCATACTGGGTTCGGATATTAATTCAGCTAATAATAAAATTTCTGCAAGGTTAGAGTCAGTAGACTGTTTACTCGAGTTAGAGTCTATGTCTGTCGCAAGGCACTAGGGATCACTCTCTATTTCTCTTTGAGTTATGATCAATCCTTGGGACTAGAAATCTCTCTAGTTTTATTTGAAAATGTCTATTATCTGTAAAATGTAGTAATTGTTGAAAAATAGTGAAAATGCATTCATACTTGTTAATACCTTTTTATATGATAAAAACAATACGTAATAGCGTACTACGTAAATACATTTACTTTCTAAGTAACCTGTAGTATTTTATGAACTTAACCAAATTGACTGTCCACAAATTACTAATCACTTCAAATTTAATATTCCTACTAAGCTTCCGAGATCTAATAAATACGCTCCATTTTATATTTCTCAGTCATGTACTAATTTAGGCTTTTACTCTCCAGTCAACAGAATATCTAGGTCATATAACTCACTCCATAAAACATGCGACATTTTCTCAACTAAACGAAATCATTTTAAAACAACGATAGAGACATCTCTTCTTCACAAGACACAGTTATAATTTCTTTTTTTTTTCAGTATTTCCTATATTTCTCTTTCTGTTTCAATCTTCTCGTTTTTGTATTATCATGTAATTTTTTTTTTTTATGTAAAATAGTATAATCTTTTGTTTTATTAATATTTAATTTATTGTTGGAGCATGCCGTGGTTGTCTTTAAATATGACTACATTTATAATGTGTTACAATAGTTCTACTTTTTTTTAATATATATATATATACAGTTTTATTAAGGTTGTTTATCATAAAGTTCACCTCCAACAATAATGATATTTCACAGTGGAGGTGGTTATACAAACAGTAACAATCTCGGAATGATAATTATTGTCTTCCAGACTTGGCAACTAATCAAGTCATAATGAACTGAACTTAGTCGGAACTAAATGAAAACTCTTGGGTTGTTACAATTTACATTTGCATTGGTATTATATATAATACGTACCGACCTTTATAGATCCTCTTTATAGTTGTCAAAGTGCTGTGAGAAAACTCAAGGGCAAAAAGGCAAAGCAATTAAATTAAAAAGATGTTAACTTTAAACTTTTCAAATATTAAAACTAACAAATTTGTGTTATGTGTTGTGATTTCACAGAGGGATTATTAAAAGTTTTATTTCTTTAGCTACAAGCTTTTGTTTCTAAACTATTAATTACATAGGTTTGATGTCGATTTATAAAATGTTAAATTTATTACATGAAGTAAATGGAAAAAATTATACAACAATAAATATATTTACGAAAGCGTATTTTATGTAAGCTCGTGTTTTTATTTGATAAAACCCTTCCACCCATTTTAGAGATAACATGTCGTCGAAGACGGCGCCCTACACCATCTGAAAGCAAATATCCATCTCCCATGTAATTGGAAAGCTACAATAAAAGTCTGAGGGTGACACGAGACGATTTGGCGGCATACTGATGAGTCTTCATCAATATTATGACGTCAAGAACCGAAGCTAACTTATTTTGTAATTTTTCAATTTATACGTATTAATTTACTAACTGTGCCCGTGACTTCGTCCGCGTGGTTGCTTATGTAAAAAAACAGTGATTAATAAAGTCATCTGAATGATATTAAGTCCATTTACTTGTCTACTTTTCTCTCGTACTTACGCCGCGTCGTCATTAAAACTACAATAACTTTTGATAGAGTGAACCGATTTTAATGGAACAAACACTAAGTCACTCCCGAATATGCTTTACGATTTTCTTGCTTAGGGTTTATTGTGAACCCAGTACTTTAGCAGTAATGCGTGTTCATACAAACAGACAGACAGGCAGACAGACACTTCTAATCATGATTGAAATGTATTCTATTACTTATACCTAGCTACCTGTAACAATTTTTTTCACTAAAATCGAAAAAGTACAGACACGTTAGATTTTGATTCTTATTATAAGTATAGAAGAATAAAGATATAATAAGTATTATTATAAAATATATATAAAGTTAAGTAGCCTTTTTGTAAAATGTCATAGGTAGCAAACGAACAGGTGGGTCACCTGATGTTAAGTGATCACCGCCGTCCATTGACACTAACAACACCAGAGGAGTTGCAAGTACATTGCCATCCTTTGGGGGGAAGGGTTAGGGGAGGGAGAGGAGAGGGGAGGGGAGGGGGGTCTCCGGCGCTCTCACTAACCGAACGAAACGCAACAATGCAAGCACTGTTACTTCACGTCGGTTTTCTGCGAGAGGGTGGTACTACCCCGGCCGAGCCGACCCATTCATGCTGAAGCCAGTAATATTTTCAGCGTGGTTCTACCACCATTAAATATAAAACGTTTACTTAATAACCATACCCGTATATTTATATGTACGTATATGTTCATTGTATAATGTACGTATAACAAAATAATTCTCTTTACTGCTAATATTTTGTTAGCGAATCAAATACAAAGCTTTGTCATGTTATAGACGATAGCACAAAATACGTTTTCAATATTGTCGGATAATCGAATGGTAGGTAGAGTGGAAGGATCACAAACGCAGGTACAGCTGAAAAAAAAGAGTAAAGAAAATTTGATGAAA
The DNA here is from genome assembly GCA_015888305.1 of Antheraea pernyi. Classification (NCBI taxonomy): domain Eukaryota; kingdom Metazoa; phylum Arthropoda; class Insecta; order Lepidoptera; family Saturniidae; genus Antheraea; species Antheraea pernyi. The sequence goes on from MU159005.1 coordinate 139,969, forward strand.
ACTGAGCTACGTATGTGAGCACATCCGAAGTTTTCGTTTCACTGGTTAACGAATACGTTTGCTTTTAAATGTAACGAATTTGCTCCGTTTCGTGCTTCATTGTTCCGTTTCGCTCGTACGATTATTTTTAAATCAGTTTAACAGGTTTTATATATAACTACCTTCGGCCCGCGACTTCGTTCGGGTGGAATAGTTACATTGATGTAATGCTAACACCCAGCGAAAGCTCTAAAAAGGAAAACAAAACGATTTTGAAACATTCTTCATTGGTGTTCCGCTTTTGATTTTCCGTCTTAGTCCATCGTGATAATATATAGCCTATATCCTCTCTCGATAAAGGAGCTATCTAACACTGAATGAATTTTTCAAATCGGACCTTACTGGTCCTGAGATAAGCGCTTTCAAACAACCAAATAAACGAACACTCCAGCTTCATAATATTAGTATAGATGACATCGGTTAATTGTTTGTAAGATCTCGAGTTTATTTTAAATTAGATTTACAGTACGACCATGCAATGAAATTAAATGTCAACTGAACGTGAATCTATAAATTCGTACCTTTTTAAAGATATCCGTATTTTCTGCCTCACTCACTCATTCAATATTTTTAATTCTTTATAGTTTTTAACTTTGATCATAATCTCATCTGATATTAGTTGACGATGTGGTCTAAGGTGGCAAACACGCTAAACCTGTCTGGCTTTTAAATGCAACTGTCGAAACACACCAATATGTGCTCGACAGATTTACAACTCGACGGTGGTAGCTACTAGCTAGCCAGACGGACTTTAAAAAAGCCTTACATCATGCAAATTTTCAAATCCTTTTTTTCACTTTTACGTACGATTCTTTAATACAAACATTGTTCTGATAATTACAAACACGAATTGAATAGCTAAATAGGTACAACCGTTATGAAGTGATGAGATTATTTTTAGTTAGATTTAAATAAAACTAGTGGGCGCCCAGAGGTCGACATTCGACCATAGTTCATTGATTTTTTAAAGTTTGAATTTTATTAGGGTTCTTTTGTCAAAGGGTATTACGTTGTAATATCATTGTAGAACGTAGAATGAAAAAGGATAATTGGAACGTAAGAGTAAAATAATACATACAGTCGAGCATAGCAACCTCCTTCACAACCGTTTTTGAAGTCCTTTATTGACAGATGTCAAAATGTCTTTTTTATTTACATGTGTGTATATGTTGTGTAAAATTGAAGCAGTAGTGTGAGTAATGCATATTTTAATTAATTTAATGTACTTCTAATGCATTTTATATAAAATAAATAGCTTTCTACACATCTCCTCCATATAAACTTCAACTATGCCAAATTTCACGTTCATCCGTTCGCCCAATTCTGTTAAAAAGGGATACAAAGTTTAGGCTTCACGTATTAATATATTTAAATGTAATATAATATCTCTATATATATTGTCAAAACAACTGTGATGCGCAACTAGGTTATAAACATGTGACAGAGTAGCTGAATAGACAATGCATTGAGAGAATAAGCCTGTTTATCTAATTCAGGCAGCTGAGGTTTGAGCGAGCAAACAGAAGCGGAGACAATGAGGCGGTATAAGTTACTTTCCGATTATTTCACTACTGAAAGTTAAAACGTATTAATATACTGTTTATTCTTCATAATCATTCTACTCGAATAGGTTTTATTAACATTTCTGAATACGAACATTTTGATTTGTTTCAATATCGATATTTTAATAAGAATGTAAACAAAATAAAATAATAGTGAATATGCTGGTAATCAGATTAGGCGATTTAGTGTAGGAGCATATATTGAAATGTATTTACGTATAGCAGATACTTGCTAGTTCGTCTACATCGTTAGTTATCATACCAAGATATTTTATGAACAGAGTAAAAAACATAAACACCACTTGCCCCACTTTTTCACGGCAAGAAAACACACATCGCTGAACGCGTAATTCTTATAAAATCGTAGTTTCTTAACCTTAATAACTTTATATGAAATAAAACCATCGTGATATTGTATAAAAATTAAATGTCTAAGAAGTAAATTAAAAAAAAATGGTCGAAATTTATCCAGTAGTTTTTGCGTGATGCGCGTAAAATGACAGACCTTTATGACTTTATTCATATTGATGATATGACTTGGCGATTATGGGAGACTGGATCGTGACCACGATACATCTAGCGTAACATACGTAGTCGCACGGATCGGCGTGTCGTATCCGGTATCAGCCTATGTTTATCCTGAGCGGGGTGGTAGGCAACTCGATTAGGACACCACTACGCACAAGGCATAAAACCTAATGATTCTCTTCTACGTTATCCTGTTTCGGGATTAACAAATGTATCTTCTTCGGAGAGGTTTGCAGGCCAGCATAATAATGACTAGTGCCGGTAAGTTGTACGTGTCTCGGCAATCACAGTCGTTCTTAGATAGCATTGTACTTATCATCGAATACCGTCGAATGTCGTGATGATGCAATAAATGAAGATATTAATGTGTTACTCGAATTACTATAGAATACTTCACCACATACACTACTAATGCCTTATGGCAGTAAAACATCTTATGTCATTAAGTGTATGAACTGGATTACGAAGCAATGATGGCTTAATGGATTGGAATCCTTCGGAAAGAAACAGAGCTTTCCGTACGGAGTTTTCTAAGCTCGCCTGTCTAACTACCAACCTGAAGTGGAGAATCTGTCGCCAAACACCTTTTTTATGTCATACGAGGCAAACGAACATGTGGATCACCTGATGTTAAGTGATCACCACCATCCATAGACACTTGCAACATCAAGGGAGTCGCAAGTGCACTGCCAGCTTGTTTGGGGGAGGGGGAGAGCGGCAGGGGGAGGGGATGGATGGGAAGAGGAGGGGATGGGAAGAGGAGGGGATGGGAAGAGGTGGGGATGGGTAGAGGGTAGGTGGGTAACCGGTGCTCTCACTGACCGAACGAAACGCAACAATGCAAACACTGTTACTTTACGTCGGTTTTCTATGAGAGGGTGGTACTACCCCGGGCGAGACGGCCCGGCCCACTCATGCTGAAGAAACCAATACTAGCTTCAGCGTGGCTCTACCACCTATAAGGAAGCAGTCTTTCTTGATTTAGCGTTTTTACCATATTGGACCACATCGTCATTTATCATTAAATCTTCCTATAAAATATATACAAAAGAAAAGAAACAAAAACGTTTAGTGTAATTTAAAAAAAAAGGTTTGTCTGAAGAAAGTGTCAGTCAATTATCTAATACAGACATGCGAAAATATATGCAGCATCTTCATAACCAATACTATTTCATATTGTGCAGTAAACAGATGTAACTAATGTGACCCAACGTAGTACACGCATATTGTTGAAAGAGGATATTCCTTTACCCATATGATTACCCTGGGTCAATATCGAATTCGCATTTGATCTGAAACAAATCAGTCGATATCGGCCATAAACGTCATCTCCTCAATGATAAATCGTTACTCTGACCTGCTTACAAATGTTGCAATGTAATATTCTTCGACGAGTTCGTATAAATTATTATCGCTTCGATAAAACGAAATATAGTTTCGCAAATATTTTAAGTATGAGTACTTCCTGAAATCTTAAAAATGTGTTAATAGATTCAAAAATTTTTTAAAAAGTTCTAAAACAAACAAAGGGTATTCTCATGTCTTCCCATTATTTTCATCTGATAGGTTAAAAAGTAATTTTATACAATTCTCGCTATTTAAATATTATATGTCAAATTATATGTATTATTTAAAATTAATACGTATTGACACGGTATGATCCAACGAACAAATTACTGCTTTTACTTTTGATATCGAAACTATGTCGCATTCTCAACAAAATCACATAAACTTATTCATCTTCTATGGTTTATTTGACACTATTCGACGTAAGTGTTAAAATTTTTTTTTAATTCTAGACAATATACTTATCCACTGAATACTATAAAAAACTATGAAAAAAAATATATATATCTTAAATGCCTTCGTTAAGTTATTCTGTTCTAGTTAGCCAGTTTCAAGCTAATCTATTATTGTAATTACTATTTCTTATAATAAATAATAGAGTTATAGTAAAATATATATTGGGTAAATACTATCTGAGTCCTATTATCTACACATCAATTTTCATGACGATCTCTTAAAGTACTTTAACGGTACAAAAGTTGACGTCATGTAGTAATCACCTCGAAGTGGAAGCAACCTGGGTAACATAAAACGTCTCACCATACAACCATACAACATAACACCTTCTCCGTGAAAAAATAACTTGATTGTGCCAACATTCACGATGATCGGTTAAGGGGTATTGAAGTTTATGTATCTCAGATATAGCAACAGCCACTTTTATATTTTTGTAAAATTGTTAAGCTAAGTTAGCGACGGTTGTTGTTACCTAGTTATGTGTTAAAGTTATTACTTATCTCTCATATTGTGCAAATCATATTTAAGATATATGTAAATATTTGTTACTCGCTACTTCGTCGGTGTCGTTTTTTTTCTTAACATTATATAGAGAGGAAATTGATGTAGTTTTTAACCGACTTCAAAAAAAGGAGGAGGTTATCAATTCGTCTGTATTTTTTTTTTTATGTTTGTTACCTCATAACTTTGGACTGGGTGAACCGATTTTGATTATTCTTTTTTTATTTGAAAGCTGGTACTTCCAGTGTGGTCTCATTTTAATTTGGTACAGTTCCGACCACGGCATCCAGTGCAAAACCGTATAAGTTTTAAATTTGCATTAAGTATGTACACGACAAATAGACGAATAACTCAATATTACGCTAACCGATTTCGATGATTCATTTTTTATTGAAAAGGATGTACTTCAAGGGTAGTTTGATGAGAGTTTGGTTAGGTTCTGATTATGGGATCCGTGACAAAGTAAGAAAACTTTCAAGAAACGAGCCTACTCCTTTCTTAAGGGCCGGCAACGCATCTGTGTTTCCTCTCGTGTCGCAATTGTTCATGGGCGGCCGTGATCACTTACCATCAGGTGACCCGTATGTTCGTTTGCCACCAATATTATAAAAAAAAACTCTTTAATTCTTAGGAGCCTATTGTGCTTATGTTTGTTGCTGTGTTGCAACATGACGCAAGCATTGTAATTACATTACTTAAGGTGTATAATGTGTGAAGCGATGGTAGCTGAGTTGGTGGTAGAAAATATCGCGGATTACTGAAAAGGTTGCGTTCGTACCAAACGTTACTTTTTTTACAACCAATTGAAATCATATCGCATACCATACCGATAGATACCATACCGCAAAAATGCGCATATTTTAATATACTTAAGGCGGAACGGAGTTCGCGGGCACTGCTAGTAAAATATATTTGTGTACACTAAAAATGGAAAAATAAAGTTAGTTTATCAAATTAACCAAATTAAATAAAACATATGAATATGTGTGCTACCTAGAGATGTATTGGAAGTCGGTGCCAACCAAACCGAAAATCATATCATCTACAGGTACAAAGTTTAAGTCCACTCTCGCGTCTCTGTAATACAAAAATTTTGGTTGGTACCGACTTCCAGTACATCTCTAGGTAGCACACATATTTATATGTTTTATTTAATTTGGTTAATTTGATAAACTATTTTTGCATGATGCGCGCACAAAGTCTGACACCATAGATTTTATTTATACATATTACCACACGTTATTCAAAAATAACAAGAATAGTAATTTTGTTCAACAGTAAACGTCTAAATCCGTAAAAAGAAATATGAAGAATTTTCTTTACTAAGAATCTTGACCATAATCTTTTTTAAATAGGTTAATTGTTACGACGTCTAAAAGAAATTCAATTTAGAAAATAAAGATAATCCAGTAACAACTGTAATGTAGTTTAACAAAATCAACTTTTATAGTATTTTTTTATTCAGACAGCTTTTATTCATCACTTGATTAGGGGAGTGTTCATTAAATTATGCGATTGCTGGCGTCCAGTTTGTCGAGCAGATTGCACTGACGATAGGAATTTCTACGAAATCAGCAAAAAGCTCTGCCAACGCTATTCGCCCTTTTGCTACATTTAATTGAAAATAAATATTAAAACAAGCACGACTTAAACGTAAAGTACGGTGTCGGTTTATTTAATTGATTTCTATTTTAAGTAGGTGAAAATATTCTAATCTATACTAATATATAAAGCTGAAGAGTTTGTTTGTTTGTTTGTTTGTTTGTTTGTTTGTTTGTTTGTTTGTTTGTTTGGTTGAACGCTATGATCTCAGGAACTACCAGTCCGATTTGGGAAAGTCTTTCGGTTTTAGATAGCTCATTTATCGAGGAAGGCTATAGGCTATATAACATCACGCTAAGATCAATAGAAGCAGAGCACCAATGAAGAATGTTTCAAAATCGGGCAATTTTTTTGCTTTTGAGCGATTACGTTATTATTATATACGTTGCCATGGCAACGTGATCGGTAGTAGTAATAATATTCGTCCAATAGGACAGGCAAAGGAATTAATCCATACTGCCAATTCTGAAGTTATGTGGTAAGTATCAACGCTAACATTTTCAAAGTTTATTTTGTTTTCCTATTCAAATAGTTCATACTACTTTTATTTCCAATTTTTTATTTGTTCTATATTACGTATTATAAAAATAAAGTTTGTGTATGTACAATTAAAATAACAACTTTTTGATGAATGGATATGGCTACAAATGACCAAAAAAAACTTTTTTTATACTTTGTCTATATTTTTATATTATTATATTTTGTCTGTTTGTTTGTTTATGTTTGTTTGTTTGTTTGTTTGTTTGTTTGTTTGTTTGTTTGTTTGTTTGTTTGTTTGTTTGTTTGTTTGTTTGTTTGTTTGTTTGTTTGTTTGTTTGTTTGTTTGTTTGTTTGTTTGTTTGTTTGTTTGTTTGTTTGTTTGTTTGTTTGTTTGTTTGTTTGTTTGTTTGTTTGTTTGTTTGTTTGTTTGTTTGTTTGTTTGTTTGTTTGTTTGTTTGTTTGTTTGTTTGTTTGTTTGTTTGTTTGTTTGTTTGTTTGTTTGTTTGTTTGTTTGTTTGTTTGTTTGTTTGTTTGTTTGTTTGTTTGTTTGTTTGTTTGTTTGTTTGTTTGTTTGTTTGTTTGTTTGTTTGTTTGTTTGTTTGTTTGTTTGTTTGTTTGTTTGTTTGTTTGTTTGTTTGTTTGTTTGTTTGTTTGTTTGTTTGTTTGTTTGTTTGTTTGTTTGTTTGTTTGTTTGTTTGTTTGTTTGTTTGTTTGTTTGTTTGTTTGTTTGTTTGTTTGTTTGTTTGTTTGTTTGTTTGTTTGTTTGTTTGTTTGTTTGTTTGTTTGTTTGTTTGTTTGTTTGTTTGTTTGTTTGTTTGTTTGTTTGTTTGTTTGTTTGTTTGTTTGTTTGTTTGTTTGTTTGTTTGTTTGTTTGTTTGTTTGTTTGTTTGTTTGTTTGTTTGTTTGTTTGTTTGTTTGTTTGTTTGTTTGTTTGTTTGTTTGTTTGTTTGTTTGTTTGTTTGTTTGTTTGTTTGTTTGTTTGTTTGTTTGTTTGTTTGTTTGTTTGTTTGTTTGTTTGTTTGTTTGTTTGTTTGTTTGTTTGTTTGTTTGTTTGTTTGTTTGTTTGTTTGTTTGTTTGTTTGTTTGTTTGTTTGTTTGTTTGTTTGTTTGTTTGTTTGTTTGTTTGTTTGTTTGTTTGTTTGTTTGTTTGTTTGTTTGTTTGTTTGTTTGTTTGTTTGTTTGTTTGTTTGTTTGTTTGTTTGTTTGTTTGTTTGTTTGTTTGTTTGTTTGTTTGTTTGTTTGTTTGTTTGTTTGTTTGTTTGTTTGTTTGTTTGTTTGTTTGTTTGTTTGTTTGTTTGTTTGTTTGTTTGTTTGTTTGTTTGGTTGAACGCTATGATCTCAGGAACTACCCGTTTGATTTGAGAAAGTCTTTCGGTTTTAGATAGCTCATTTATCGAGGAAGGCTATAGGCTATATATCATCATGCTAAGATCAATAGAAGCAGAGCACCAATGAAGAATGTTTCAAAATCGGGCACTTTTTTTGCTTTTGAGCGATTACGTTATTATTATATACGTTGCCATGGTAACGTGGTAAGTTTCTATCGCAAACATTTTCGAAGTTTATTTTGTTTTCCTATGGAAAAAGTTTATACTACTTTTATTTCTAATTTTTTATTTGTTCTCTATTACGTATTATAAAAAAAAGTTTGTGTATGTACAAATAAAATAACAATTTTTTGATGAATGGATATGGCTACAAATGACCAAAAAAAACTTTTTTTATACTTTGTCTATATTTTTATATTAGTATATTTCTCTGTTTGTTTGTTTGTTGCGGGTAATCTCCAAAACGGCTGGACCTATATTTACGGGAATTTTACTTTTTACTGCCAGATAGTCGAAATTATAGCGGTTGACATGTTCTATTTTATTTTTCCGCGGTTTCGTCCGCATGGCTATTTCCAAAATGGTTGGACCTATTTTCACGGGGTATTTACTGGTAGATAACAGACCTTATAAAAAGTCATTTAGGTTTTTTATTCGCCTTCGGACGCAGTGGATTATCCGTAATGCTTGAACTGATTTTTACGGGACTTTCACTGGAAGATAACTCACCTTATAAGAAGTAACTTAGACTATTTTATTTTGTTTCTCAAGACTTCGTCCGCAATATCCTTCTATCTCCTAATTGATTGGACCGACTTTCACGGGGCTTTTACGGGCAGATAACTAGCGGGCTCGGAAGACGTTGTCGCGCCCGGATAATAAAATGAAAACTTTGACAAATTATACCTAAACCTTCCCCATAAATTATCATTCTATCTACTGGTGAAAATATGGTAAAAAACTGGTGAAAATGGTAGTTTTTGACTTTATCGCGAACAGATAAGCTGACAGAGGACTTTTTTTTAACCGACTTCGAAAAAGGAGGAGGTTACTATGTTCCGTTGTATGTTTTTTTTTTATGTATTTTAATCGATATTTTAGTCAATTGTGAACCGATTTTAATGATTCTTTTTTTATTTGAATTGGTACACTATGTAGTGATTAACTGCTACCTGGGCATTCGTTCGTGTGAAATTGATCAAACATATGTTACAACCGCGATAGATGTGTACCTTACTGGACTCCAATAATAATAAATATACCTAATTGAAAGTCATATATTTGTATGTAATATCATCTTTTTGGTCAATTTGGCTGCCATATTGTTTTATTTACCGCGTTTGCTTCTACATAACTCAGCGTTTATAGCAACGTATAAGAATAACACGGGCATATTATATCTATATAATAAAAGATTTAAGATATATTATTCGATAATGTATAGCTTATAATTTTCATTACTTTCTTATATAGTGTTAGTGAGTACTGAGTTTGGTATATAGTAGGTTGAAAATCCAGGTATGTTGCTGATGATAAATCCCATTCCATTCGATATATTATTAGTATTCATATATCTAATGTACACGTTACAGTAGATGGCGTTCGTGTCGAAGTTACAAATGTTTTTGAAAAAGCGTTTCTGTAATGTACACACCCACCCACAATTTTACATTTCTTTAATACATTTTAAAAAAGAGCGTGCGGAGCCGCGGGTAACAGCTAGTCTAATTATAATCTTCGGAAATAACTTTTATTTAAATTTAGAAAAGTTTTTATTTCACATCATTAAGATTCTTAGATGTAATAAGTTTTTTAGTGATCTGCGATTAAAAAAACTTATTTATGTATTAGCTACATTTTAAATCTTAACAATAACCATAGTCTTATGATAATTAATCGATCCGGAATTATAACTTACTTTGGAATACAAATGTACACCGACTTTATGTCAATTTTTTTTTTGTTTTTTGTTTATTTTCAAAACGTACGGATAACTAAACGTAACGTATTGTTCTTTATTTTACAATTACGAAAATGATATTATTATATGGATTGCTATCATAGATATAATACAACCTTAATATCAAGACAACAAAACAAGAGTATTAAAATCTTGTTGACAATAAAATAACGAAACCTTACAAATCCGTCAAAGCATATATATCAGCGTTTACAGTAATTCGGCTCCAAACAAACATTAAAAAAATCATATCAAATGTAATCAAACCTGAACCATGATACCCTGGAATATTGACGCTATTTTTGTCTTGAGCTCATTACCGGCCTTCCTCATAACGCACAAGGGACAAATCGTCAGCTGTCAGGTTATTTGCGTTGAACCAGCCCGTGTCAACGCATTATCCCTCAATTTGACCCTTTGCCTGAAATATATGGCATTTCCCTCGAAGCCGACTCGAACGTTCGTCAGCCTCTAATCTAAAAATTCATTTTCCATTTTATAATAGCTTAAGGAAACGGTTCACTAACTCCTAAAAAGGTCGTCCAATGAAAATTATAAGACTATTAAATTAAACAGAATACATCTATACCTACAATAACCTCTTTGTTTTGTATTATTTGGGTCGTCGTTATGAAGCGTATTTATAGTTATAGTTACACATTTTCCAACTGGATATTCTATTAATTAATATTACTTAAGTTTTTCTACACAGAAACTATCAGTTACTTCTTACATACGTAAATATATCGTGTTTTGCACTGAATATTTATAATTATTCATACTTGTGCCACCGTTTTGTTATAGTGAATACTAATTTCGAATGTCTAAGTAATCTGTATATTTTTAAGCAAATAATCGTTTTAATACATTTACGTTTTAGACTACCGGGTTATGCCCGACAGGATCGCGATGACGACCGTACATCAGATCAAATCCTGCCTACCGACCCACTTAGGCGTGTCGCGTTGCGGGATAAACTATAAACCAAACGGAATGGTAGGAAACTGATGTACCCGAATGGGTCGCGACCACCAAACATAGTTATAAACCTTTTTTTTAGTTAGCTATTACGTTTCGGGAACAATCAGTATATATCTAATAGTTAAGAAATTTATAGGCTCGCACGACAATAACGCTACCGTTGCGTTGTGGATCCCCGGTGGCCGCCGTATTTTTTAATGGCACTGTGCTTGCCACCAGACATTACCGTCAATTTATCGTGCTACAATCAATAATATTATAAGTGATACGTATAGTAAATTCCGTATAATATCATTGGCTGCAATACAAAACTTTAAATACACACATATTTTATTATATCCCTATGCCGTAAACAAGATAAACGTAGCAATTGAAATATATTTTGTAATTATAACTTTTGCAATGTCTAACCACCTATATAGTTTATTTTTCTTTGAAATCCATTTAAATATATCTCGCCACATTAATCTCTCTTCTGCATCATATTAACTTCTGTACCGTTGAACCAATCGCCAAGAAAATTATAATATTTGTCAATATTTGACACAATATCCATTTTACTTTAATGCAATTATTTATTACAATAAATAGTAAAAACAACAAATATTATTCACAATAATCTTACGAGTACAACAGGTATATAAATACTATTTATATATGTGAAGACTTCAGTGATTCAATGAAATACATCGAAACTGCTGAAGCTACAAATACGAAATTTCTGTAAAAAGATTTTTTTTATCATCTACTAACATTTAACTACCTCCTTTTCTGCTAACCCTTACAGTGTGTATCCAAAATCTTATCATCAGTTCACTAATTAAGGCGTGAAAGCGATAAAAACAAACAAACATACATTTAGAATATTAATTAAGGATATAAAGATTGGATTTTTTATAATTCTACTTTTATGCAAGGGAAATAATAGGTGTTTACCTACGAAATAGCCGTTCTGCACGTACTGGCCATTTCAAATTTTTGTTTGACTAAGAATTCTAATTTCAAATTAATTTTATTTTAAAAACATGGATTTTTTTTTCCAAAAGTAGTCATTTGTTTATTAATTAGTATTACATTTTCATCGCATTTCAATCTTTTTTGTCATCATGGATGCGTTAAAAATTCGAGTAATTATGGAATATGAGTACCGTCGTGGCAGCAACGGCACAAGCGACACGCAACATCAACGACGTTTACGGAGCTAACATTACAAACCAACGCACCACCTGTTATTGGTTTGATCGCGTCCGTTCTGGAAATTTCGACCTGAAAAATGAACCTCGCGGTCGTCCGAAGACTTTGGTTGACAATGACGAATTAAAGGCGATTGTGGAAGCTGATGATACACAATCTACGGCTGAATTAGCAGCGGCTTTCGACGTTAGCGTCAAAACAATATTGGTCCATTTGCGTCAAATTGGCAAGGTAAAAAAGCTTGACAAATGGGTGCCTTACGAACTCAATGATCGCCAGCGCGAAGTACGCGTCAAGACGTGCCTTGCACTGCTCAACAGACACACAAATGAAGGAATATTGAACCGCATTGTTACCTGCGATGAAAAATGGATTCTGTTTGATAGCCGCAAGTGCTCAGCAAGTTGCTTTGATCCTAGTTCAGCGTCTAAACAATGCCCTAAACGAAAACTTACCCCTAGAAAAGCAATGGTCACTGTTTGGTGGTCTAGCGCCGGTGTGATTGATCACAGCTTCTTACCAAACGGGGTGAGCATTACTGCAGATGTGTACTGAACACAATGATGGAGAAGCTGGCACATCTCCAACTAGCATTGGTCAATCGCTCGTCTCCGCTGCTCCTGCACGACAACGTGACGTGACAGACGGTCTCCAAGTTGCAAGAACTGGGGTTGGAAGTTCTCCGTGATCCGCCCTACTCACCAGACCTTGCGCCTACAGACTACTACTTTTTGCAGAATTTGGATAACTCTTTGGCGGGAAAAAAATTAAATACCCGAGAGGCAGTACAAAATGCTTTTGAAGAATTTGTTGCCTCCCGTCCAGCTGATATTTTTAAGAAATGCGTTGGCAAGGACGCATTGATTGCATGGGTGATTACTTCGATTAATACAAATAAAAAATATATAAAAAAAATTAGTTTAAATTTTTTCATACAAAACGGCAATTTCATAGGTAAAGACCTAATATATATAAGTAATCGTAAGTTCTTAAAATCCATGAGCTATGTTTAGAACTATTAAAAATTAGTGTAATTGTTATTAATTTGTTTATGGAAAAGGAACCTGAAGAGTGAATAATAACAGTTTTTCTAATTATAGTTCCGTTGTTTCCGAGGCTGAAGACATTTTATTTAAGTATTCAGTAAAGATAGCCCTTTTGAAAAACTTACTGGGCTGAAACAAAGGGGTAAATATTTTATAACAATTCCGTAATTATTGATGGTACGGAATATATAAATTAGTATTAAAATCACAGCCACAGCAGCTGTGCAGCGGCACAATAATAGTGAATAGGTTTAGAAATTATTATGAGTCTGAAGAATACAATAAACAGAAATACCTAAATCCATTCAGTAGAAATTCAAATGAAATAAGAAAATAATTGTTTAGGTATATGTTTTATAAAACAATTTAGTTTAAACACCCTTTTTAGTAAAAAAATTAATGAAATGGAATAAATGTTTTTTTTTTTAAATTAATTACAAGATGACGACACAGCATATTATGATAATGTACATCGTTTCCTATTCAATCCATTTGACTTTACAAAGTAGTAGATTGATGATCGCCAGTCATTGCCAGCTACTTAAAGTGATTGTGTTACTTACTGCCCATGTCCGGACAATGTGAGAAAGTAGAAAAGGTTCCTTCCTTATTCCGGAGAAATTGAACTTTAGGCCACTATGAATATGGATTAGATACATTACTAATCATGTTAAAGCTCCAGAGTCTGACCTAAGTTGGCAAGTAATTCTACAATTATCCTAAGTTGATTAATACTTCTGGATAATTTTGACAAATGTTTAAAATATACTTGTTGCGTATCATTTTACATTAAGCTATGGCAAATGCAAACTCAGAAGTAAAACTTTTAAGCATCCTCTTACAATCCTTGAATTCCTGATAGTATTTTTTCACTTATGACCTTACGACTTATGGTTTTGCTAATATTTCTTAAATTTTATTAAAAACTAGCTGTTACCCGCGGCTCCGCACGCGCTTTTTAAAAAATGTATTAAAAAAATGGAAAATTGTGAGTGGGTGTGTACATTACAGAAAAGTTTTTTCAAAAACATTTGTAACTACGACACTCACGCCAACTGTAACATGTAACGTGTACATTAGATATATGAATACAAATAGTATATCGAGTGGGATGGGATTTATCATCAGCAACATAACTGGAACTTCAACCTACTATATACCAAACTCAGTACTTTTTTTTTTTTTTTTTTTTTTTTTTTTTTTTTTTTTTTTTTTTTTTTTTTTTTTTTTTTTTTTTTTTTTTTTTTTTTTTTTTTTTTTTTTTTTTTTTTTTTTTTTTTTTTTTTTTTTTTTTTTTTTTTTTTTTTTTTTGTTTGTTTGTTTGTTTGTTTGTTTGTTTGTTTGTTTGTTTGTTTGTTTGTTTGTTTGTTTGTTTGTTTGTTTGTTTGTTTGTTTGTTTGTTTGTTTGTTTGTTTGTTTGTTTGTTTGTTTGTTTGTTTGTTTGTTTGTTTGTTTGTTTGTTTGTTTGTTTGTTTGTTTGTTTGTTTGTTTGTTTGTTTGTTTGTTTGTTTGTTTGTTTGTTTGTTTGTTTGTTTGTTTGTTTGTTTGTTTGTTTGTTTGTTTGTTTGTTTGTTTGTTTGTTTGTTTGTTTGTTTGTTTGTTTGTTTGTTTGTTTGTTTGTTTGTTTGTTTGTTTGTTTGTTTGTTTGTTTGTTTGTTTGTTTGTTTGTTTGTTTGTTTGTTTGTTTGTTTGTTTGTTTGTTTGTTTGTTTGTTTGTTTGTTTGTTTGTTTGTTTGTTTGTTTGTTTGTTTGTTTGTTTGTTTGTTTGTTTGTTTGTTTGTTTGTTTGTTTGTTTGTTTGTTTGTTTGTTTGTTTGTTTGTTTGTTTGTTTGTTTGTTTGTTTGTTTGTTTGTTTGTTTGTTTGTTTGTTTGTTTGTTTGTTTGTTTGTTTGTTTGTTTGTTTGTTTGTTTGTTTGTTTGTTTGTTTGTTTGTTTGTTTGTTTGTTTGTTTGTTTGTTTGTTTGTTTGTTTGTTTGTTTGTTTGTTTGTTTGTTTGTTTGTTTGTTTGTTTGTTTGTTTGTTTGTTTGTTTGTTTGTTTGTTTGTTTGTTTGTTTGTTTGTTTGTTTGTTTGTTTGTTTGTTTGTTTGTTTGTTTGTTTGTTTGTTTGTTTGTTTGTTTGTTTGTTTGTTTGTTTGTTTGTTTGTTTGTTTGTTTGTTTGTTTGTTTGTTTGTTTGTTTGTTTGTTTGTTTGTTTGTTTGTTTGTTTGTTTGTTTGTTTGTTTGTTTGTTTGTTTGTTTGTTTGTTTGTTTGTTTGTTTGTTTGTTTGTTTGTTTGTTTGTTTGTTTGTTTGTTTGTTTGTTTGTTTGTTTGTTTGTTTGTTTGTTTGTTTGTTTGTTTGTTTGTTTGTTTGTTTGTTTGTTTGTTTGTTTGTTTGTTTGTTTGTTTGTTTGTTTGTTTGTTTGTTTGTTTGTTTGTTTGTTTGTTTGTTTGTTTGTTTGTTTGTTTGTTTGTTTGTTTGTTTGTTTGTTTGTTTGTTTGTTTGTTTGTTTGTTTGTTTGTTTGTTTGTTTGTTTGTTTGTTTGTTTGTTTGTTTGTTTGTTTGTTTGTTTGTTTGTTTGTTTGTTTGTTTGTTTGTTTGTTTGTTTGTTTGTTTGTTTGTTTGTTTGTTTGGTTGAACGCTATGATCTCAGGAACTACCAGTCCGATTTTAGAAAGTCTTTCGGTTTTAGATTTCTTATTTATCGAGGAAGGCTATAGGCTATATATCATGACGCTAAGACCAATAGAAGCAGAGTACCAATGAAGAATGTTTCAAAATCGGGCACTTTTTTTTCTTTGGAGAGATTTCGTTGTAGTTATAATATTCGTTCAATAGGACAGGCGAAGGAATTAATCCTTACTGCCAATTCTGAAGTTATGTAGTAAGTATCAGAGCTAACATTTTCAAAGTTTTTTTTTTCCTATTCAAATAGTTCATAGGCGAAGGAATTAATCCATACTGCCAATTCTGAAGTTATTTGGTAAGTATCAAAGCTGACATTTTCAAAGTTTATTTTGTTTTCGTATTTAAAAAGTTTATACTACTTTTATTTCCAATTTTTTATTTGTTCTATATTACGTATTATAAAAATAAAGTTTGTGTATGTACAATTAAAATAACAACTTATTAATGAATGGATATGGCTACAAATGACCAAAAAAAACTTTTTTTATACTTTGTCTATATTTTTATATTGTTATATTTTGACTGTTTGTTTGTTTGTCCTGGGTAATATCCAAAACGACTGGACCTATTTTAACGGGAATTTTACCCTTATTTATATATGATATGATAAATTGAAATGAAATTACAAATATTTCATTAAAACCAGTTAAGCTGATTTTGACTTAAGTCCAAACCGACAAGAGTTTTTATTGTCATATTTTAACTACTATAATATATTTTTATCATATAAACCTGATATAAAAAAAAAAATGTACAGACAGAATTACAGATTTATTATATATCACCTGTACTTGCCATTGATAGCAATTTGGAACATGATCTAGTAACATTTTAAAAGTTGAAATTAGTGTCTGGATATCAACCATAGTATACATCTCAATAAATGCTATAATACATAATCTATACAGTTTGAAGTGTGATCGTCCTGTTTATTAACAATGATCGCACTGTAAATTATAAAAAAAACTGTACAAAAACATTGCATATTCCATGGAGTTAACCAGCTGGTCCTCTTTTTCTGTGGTACCGCCTTTCTTTCCACAAAGAAGTGATATTATTACCTTTTTTGTTCTATTAATATTAAATTGAATCAATATTTTTTATAGATGAATTTAAGATCGCAGTAGTTTATTATAACAAAAACAGTACAAATATAAACAGACATCTCATATATTTATACTGTGACAAATGCGAGGAGTGCTAAAGAGGTATGCGATAGCACGGACGTGGAAAACGAAATAAAAAAAAGGTGTGTGTGCGATTCACACACGATAGAAGTGAAACTTCAGTAAATCGACAAAAGAATGAGATGAATATATATAACAAGGGTAGGATAATTACAAAGTTTATTCGTTTTAAAATTAATTTATTAGTTAGCACAACAAGATATAAAAATACTCACAAACGCTGTTAAATTTAAAAAGACACTACGCTTACTACTTAATTGGAAATAAAAGTAGTATGGACTATTTGAATAGGAAAACAAAATAAACTTCGAAAATGTTAGTTTTGATACTTACCACATAACTTTAGAATTGGCAGTATGGATGAATTCCTTCGCCTATGAACTATTTGAATAAGAAAATAAAATAAACTTTGAAAATGTTAGCTTTCATACTTACCACATAACTTCAGAATTGGCAGTATGGATTAATTCCTTCGCCTGTGCTATTGGACGAATATTATTACTACTACTTAACACGTTACCATGGCAACGTATATAATAATAACGTAATCGCTCAAAAGCAAAAAAAGTGCCCGATTTTGAAACATTCTTCATTGGTGCTCTGCTTCTATTGGTCTTAGCATGATTATATATAGCCTATAGCCTTCCTCGATAAATGAGCTATCTAAAACCGAAAGACTTTCTCAAATCGGACTGGTAGTTCCTGAGATCATAGCGTTCAACCAAACAAACAAACTCTTCAGCTTTATATATTAGTATAGATAACGTAATCGCTCAAAAGCAAAAAAAGTGCCCGATTTTGAAACATTCTTCATTGGTGCTCTGCTTCTATTGGTCTTCGCGTGATGATATATAGCCTATAGCCTTCCTCGATAAATGAGCTATTTAAAACCGAAGGATTTTTTCTAATCGGACTGGTAGTTCCTGAGATCCTAGCGTTCAACCAAACAAACAAACAAACTCTTCAGCTTTATATATTAGTATAGATAAGGAGAAAGCTAAAACGATTATTATATTTAGTTGGTTATACCTTTATTATATGTCCGAGTTTGAAATTATTAGGTTTCAAATATATTTTATGTCATCTGATTTTTACTATGTCCAATTAAAATTGGCCGTAATGCGTATAATATGAATAATGTTAATTGAATTCTTTCCAACGTAAAAACAATCATGATCGTAGATGAAGTCAGCTGTATCACATCAAAGATGAAAATTTTGCGATTGAAACCTTTAGTTGGTGAAATGAAAAACAACAAAAATTCACTGGAAAGATCATGCTCCAATTAATGTTACGTTGCTACAGTTACTAGCGTTGTTTAACCGGCGCGATGAAATAATGAACCCGGCCGCTGTTTATTTATTTACACTAAAAACACAGTTGCTATTTTGATAAAATTAAATTTTCAAACAAATTCATTTTATCTTGCCAAATAGGTCACCCGTGTTTGTATTGTGTGCACATAGCTCGGAGGAAAACGGAAATGCTTGTTATTAAATATTTTCTCATATTCATTCATATATTCAATATTTCAACTGGATTCATTGTAACTGTCATTAAATTCACGTAGTACTAGAAAAGCCCTGTCGCTCAATAAGAATCAGTTGTGGATTTTGGTGAGAGCACTAACAGTACACTGTTGTTTATAAACATATGTAAAACGTGCGTCCGAGGCACAAGAGATTGTAGGTTTTGTCATAGTGCGGACGAATCTTCAAATTGAACCAGGGCTTAAACCAGGATTTTTACGGGAAAGATTTATCTGCTACCAATTTTACTAAAACTGACCGTTACATATAGCTGTAACAAATCAACTTCAGAAACGTTCAGTTCAACCGTATGTCCTAAGAATGAGTATGCGATATGCGTATTATGGATATTTTGGTATAACTCAACTATTTAATACAATAAATGGTAATAAATACAAGGTACAATAATAACATAAAACAATAGCTAATAAAGGTGTGTAAAGCCGCGGTCATACCTAATTTAATTTATATATAAGTGAATAATTGTTATCATATAACTATATATAACATATAACTACTCATATATCATATATCAAAAATAAACTTTAGCTTAATTAAAACGAAAAATAATTTATAATGAATATTTAATTAGGATAATATAATAAGTTATTGTCCACAAAACGAAATATATATATGATAATTAAAGTATAATAATTATTCAAATATACCCTAGCATACCACCCTACAATACCTAGCATATATTCTCGAAGAACAACCCTTAAGTTTCACCTTTACAAAAGTTTGCTTTCGGAAATAACTCAACCAGTTTCAGAATGTGTAAATTATATAACAGTAAGAGTTTCACTACAGATATTCAGGTGAACTCGTTACCAAAATACTGAAAATGTACTAATGTTTCTCTAGTACAAATATTTTAATTTATTATATTCACAGGCAACCGCCTGCAACATATTCCGTATTCAATTATGCTATAAAAGTTAATAACAATAAAATATATTTATCAATAAATTATATCTAGAGTCAAATAATAATTAAATGAATAGCATAACGCCTAGGTGTAGCAACTGTAATGGCAATCGTTCAAATATTGTTGAAGTTTATCAAACTGATATAAGAGTATATATACAAACATCTATTTTGAACCGGTTTCTGTAGTTCGGTGAAGCTGTTAAGACCTTACTAGATCAATAGCGTAGCCAGTTCGAAAAAAAAGAACCGGTTTCTTGTATGTCTGCTCAAGTAATTTTTTTTTCTCGAACTAACTACGCCACTGGCCTAGCAAGGTCTTACCAGCTTCACCGGACTACACTGCACAAGTAGGATTTTGTAACTGATTTTAAACTAACTTACGGATGAGCAAGGGACTTGACATTTAGAACATTCTCAAAATTAGATGACAATATGTGAAAAGGCTATAATTATAAATACGAGTGCTTCGAACGAACTTCGACCATAAAAAAAAAGATATTTTTTCTAATTTTCTAATAACACTAAAGCTAAGAAACAGAGGAAGGAGATGTTCTTAACATTTTCCCCATTGCCTATTTATATATAGAAGATATACTTATATCATATTTTAAAAACGTAAAAAAAAAACTAAAAGGTGTAATGTATTTTTTCTAAACCTCATCAACAATATGCTGATTTTTACTGTGATTCTGTTTTAGAATAATGAAGCAAAAAACGCGGAGCGCATGCAACAGACAATTGATATATTATTCAATTAATAATTCTAAAAAAATATATAGTATTTTCTTACATACGTCATTAAGTATTTCATATTCCCATTTATATCAAAGTGAAAAGAAAGCCATAAATTGAAAGTCCACCGCGACCTCGTCGTTTGACATAAACACAAAGAAGCAAAACGTTTGATCTGGCACAACGTCTATTGTTGGCCATGCATTTTAATCAGTGTCTTGTTACCGCAGGACAATTTTCATTCAGACGGTAATAGGGAAACGAAGAATAAATAACAATTTACTTCAATCACGATTCATATTTTAATTTAGGTAACTGTAGTTTTTGGCCTCGTGGCAGAGACATTGTAATACTCTTACGACCAGGGCTTTATGTGTGGGGCACTTGGGGGCACGCATTGCCCCTAAAGAGAATTCTGAAAATATCAAAAAACTACCATAAAAACTGAAAAATAATTAAAGAGTTTGAAAAAATAGGTAAAAAAAACAATCACGGTAATCCTTAAATATATCTATTATTTTTAAATAGGTGAAAGTTATCCAAATACAAAATCTGAACAGTTAAAGTGTGTTAGTAAGTTAAGAATAAGATGTCCGATTCATATTTGTTGCTTTTGTATAGAGTAATCGAATAGCATGAAAACTTGTACTTTTTTGACACTTGTATTTTTTTAACTTTTTTTTATTGTAGCACGGCTAAATGACTGCACTGTGCCTGATGGTAAGAACAGTACAATCCAAAAACAATGAAGACCACCGAGTGACACAGTATCCATCGCCAATCACCGCTGCCATGCCGGCCTGCGAAAGGCTGGATATGCACAGGCTGATCCCGAAACGCGACCCGCAGAAACGAATCACTATGACGGGATTCTTCGCCTATACATGGTGGTTGCGACCCAGTCAGGCTGTAAAACTCTACCACCTCGCTTTCGCCATTGCCTCATTCGTTATTCAGCAGGGTGCAGTACGTGCAGGTGAGGTTGGCTTGGATGTCTCCAGCCTTCGATGTTATTATACACCCTTTACACCCCCATATGTGTGTTTAGCGTGCCCCATAAAAGAAGTAACAAAAATTGCCTTTTTACTACCAATAACGATATAATATTTTTGGGGTGTAAGGGATGTCGAATAACATCATAAGACTTGAGACACCCAAGCCAACCTCACCTGTACGTGGTGCAAGCGGAGTGGTAGGGTTTTACAGCCCAACTGGGTTGCAACCACCATGTATGTGGCCAAAAAGCCCGTCATAGTGATTCGCTTCTGCGGGTCGCGTTTCGGGATCAGCCTGTGCATATCCAGCTATTCACAGGCCGGCATGACAGCGGTGACCGGCGATGGACAGTGTGTCACTCGTTGGTTGCCATTGTTTTTGGACTGTACTGTGCTTACCATCAGGCACAGTGCAGTCAATTTGCCGTGCTATAATAAAAAAAAGATATATATAAACCATAGGATGTCAACACAAACTTTAACTTGATAAAAACGATATCTCAGATTGGATGTAAAATATTTACTACAAACTACAACGAACTATGTTTTAGCTTAGAATCAAATAGCAGTACTTCAAATTGTATCCTCTAGAAACCCATCCTCTATTTTATAAATATTTTTAATATCGCATATATTAACAAATTTACATTCAGTGGGTCTAAATATGCGGAGTCAATAACAACTTTATAACTTCGAACTGTTTTGGAATGAAAGAATTATTATAGTGAGTTAACATCTGCTATGGCTATTCTAAACTTCAATGAATATTTTATTCCGTGAAACCTGCGGAGTGAGTTCTACAAAATTCGGAACAAGGAAGCTGAATCAATAAACTATTTGTAGTCAGGATCGGATTAAGTCTGGGCCTGTAACGCCCCGGTCTAGTACAGTATAATTTTAAGGATTGCATAATTAAAAAAATACAAAATAAAAGTAAAATCAAATAAAATTGAATAGCGCTGAAAACTTTCGATGTGTTTAAAAAAATAATATTGATTAACAATGTTATATACTTCCTCGATTTCTTTCCATTCTGTTCTGTTTGATGATGTCCTATTTTACGTTATCTCTTCTAACGCCTTTATATCATTTTCCTACCTTCGAAATTGTCGTCCCGTTTTGTATTGTGTTTGTGTGGTACCAGAAAACAATGATGTTGTCCATTTTTTTGGTATCTTTAATAATGTGGACAATATTACGATATCGTCTTACTAAAATAAAATCTACAAAAATATAGTATTGACGTTTATTGTAAATGTTGTGTCTGATTAAGTCAACAGTAAGAACGAACTTTGTTTGTCTTTTTTAAAAAATGTACAGCGACAAATATGTATAAATTAAGCCTGTAGAGAGACCTTCAGCATTAGTTGATTCGAAAAAAAACATAGATACATATTTCTTATACAAATCATAATAAAGTATTGATTAATTTATTATAATTGGGTATTAAAATAAACCATTGTGATGTTAAGATGTCCGTCCGCAGTTGAACCTCCAAAATATTTTATTAGAATGATATAGTCTCTACCTGATGAGCATTCAAACCTTAACCGTATTCTAGCACAGAGAATGATATTAACAATTATATACAATTAAATAATCTGATATAACTAAAACATACACGTGGCATATATATGCATACGTCTACGATATCTGAACAGTAGTTGAGAAAATAAACAAAACTTTCATATACTTACTTTTTGGAATATTTAATAAACAAGAAGTTTCGGTAACGCGATGTAACAGATCGCATATTATGTGCCATAAATATCTAATAGGTATTTCAAGTGGATACAGGTAAATATCTTAAGACTTACTTGTAGGCGCTTCGAAAAGGATCCCGAGACGCCATTTCACGCGCGATCGCTCTTAATCATACCCATATCAAAATGCGGCATACCTTCCGTTGTAAAATAAGAAAATGCGAACATGTAGAGCAAACACCCAATCTTATATACATTTGTACATTTTGTAAGTAATATATCTGTATTCTTTAATTTAATAAAAAAAATTACAATTTAATGGAAACAATTACCTATACAATCCCTACATATTATAAAACAAAGTCCTTTGTCACGTCTGTCTGTTCGCGATAAACTCAAAAACTACAGAACGGATTTGCATGCGGTTTTCACAGTAGAAATAGTGATTCATGAGGAAGGTTTACCTACATAATTTGTCAAGGTTTCTTTTATTATCAGGGCGGGATAACGTCCACCGGGCCCGCTAATTGGTGTATAAAGATCCTGCGTAGTGTTAGTTATTTCATGAGTTTTTAATTTTCAATTAAAAACATGTAAAATAGATTTGTTATATGAATGAAGTGATGAAATAATACCAAAACAAAAAAATTCACTCAAAATGTCTCAAAAATTAGCATTTATCAAATACTAAAACTTTATGGGTAATATGATAGTGATAAAATACGAGGTTAATAATTATGTATTAATAAAATAATATTACGTTAATTACCATAATTAGTATATACATTTAATAGGTTTATGATTTTGTCTATTTCGATTAAGTTGTAAGCCAATCAACATATATATATTTCCTTAATACCTAAATAAAAAAAATTGAACACAATCTCACCTGTTGTTAAATGATGTTCCTACCTTAAGGTTCTAATATGCTAAACCTAAAGTGAGATTAAAACTAAAATACAGTTGTCAGAGAACACCTTTTTTCACGACTTCGTGATTTCCAAATTAAAGGTGGTAACTGCCACGCAAGCAAAAGAAAATTCGTTACTATAATTTACAGTTTTCCTTTACCGAAAACTCGGAGTAATTATAGTATTGGAATCCACATCGATCGATACTGTCTCCGAAAAGGTTACCATTGCATCATCATGACAAACGGAGATTCTTAAATACAGTATAATTCATATAAATATTCAATTATCAAGAAATATTTACATGTCTATAACAGCTTGGATACAACTGTTTTTACATGTTTGTAATTAGGTTTGTGAAAATGAATGAATATTTGTTACTCTTTTACACAAAAACTACTGAACGGATCTTGATGAAAATTTACAGTAATATAGCTTATATATGAAAATAACTCATAAAGTAATATATTACTTAGAACTACGTTGTTCAAATTGCCTAAAATATAACTGTCATGTAAGTTGGGAAAAACCTACCATGTGATAGTTACTTCAGAGTGTGCTGCATGAAAGATAAGGTATTATAGGATAGTTTTTCATTTGTAAATAAAATGGTTGTGTGGTTATGTCCACATAATAGAATTAAAAGTTATATGTAGGTATAATAGTTTATACAGATTTGTCAGTGTGTATATGTAAATAAACAATAGTAATATTTATATACGCACAATATATACGCTTCAAATACTACATGAATAATAAATAAATAATAAACGTATATAATTTTTTATTATTATTTGTAAACGTGATTCGTGGTGATTGGAGCCGAGTATGGACGATTCAGGGCGTCATCGAACCGAACATGACGTTTGACTCTCGTTCATTGTTCTTCTTCTTCTATTTTATTTTTGGCGACCAGTCTCCTCGTAGACTATTACTGCCATTGTCAAGTGAGTAACGATATTACAAGTTTCTTGATATAATTTCAATGAACTAACAAGATGGCGGCCATCTTGTTAGAACTTTCCTGGGAGTTTTGTGGCATATCAGAATCCATGCTCCGTGGTATTATTTCCAATCTATTTCACTTGTGCACAATAACCAAACTATATTACGTAAAGCACCACCAACATTACACAATATAGAGCCAAATAACACAAGATTATGGATAACATATGAAGACCACTACATGGCATTCCAAAATCCCGCCAAAAACTCCTAGACATATTGTTATCTCATTCATTGTTCAATGCACCTAAAGAAATATTCCTATCAAAACGTCCGCGACAGCGTAGGTAGGTATATCCACTTTTTCTACGGAAATCATAATTGCAAAAATAGTTAATCAAACAATATATTTCAATTGGATACAGTAGATATTTACAATGCACAGCTTATAGTACCTGTTGGATTATTTCTTAAAATAAATATTTCATTCTCTCTGGTATTTAAAGTGTAAAGCTTACGTCACAATAGGAAACGGAGGAACAACGTAGAAACAAACGTAGAGGAATTTGTGGGCAGCCGCTAATATAATAAAAATATTCTCATCTTTCTACGTGAATATTAGGTCACCAACAAACACATATATTGTTCTTCTACATTTAAATTACAAAATACAGTAAAAACATTATTGTAAAGTAAAATCAATATAATATATTATCTAATTAGATACAGCTTAGGCAAATCTCAGCAACGTAAATTGAACTTTTACTGAAAAAATCATTTCATCTAAAAATTGAGCAGAATCAAATTTTGTTAAAAATCTCGTTACGTCGACGATTTACCACATAATTTGTGACAGAGTATGTACAGATAGGGATTTATTTTACGCGTATGATGTAAGAACGAAAGAGTAATTTTCTACCGCGCCATCTCAGCGAACCGAATGTAATCTCATTACTATTTGTGTAAATATAATATGTAATTTTGCAGAGCAGAGATTTTCTAAATTGTATATATATTGGATAAATTAATTCGTGATAAAAAATCTCACTAATGTGCATAACATTTAATACTATAATATAAATACACTGACAAATTATAATGAAAAGAAACGCACTGGAAATATGAGCCTGAGATACTTTCTTGTCTTGGTGATTTTGTTTTTAATATATATGCCTGTTACTTGAAACAACTCATATGTTTCAAGCTGTAGCGTACGAATTTAGAAAAAATATGATTGAAATGAATTGAATTAAAAAAAGGACTTTCTCATGAAGGTAATCATCGATCATCACCATCAAAAGTGAATAGAGTTCGAATAGAATTTTATTAATACGTTTGTTTACCTATAATGTAAAACAATGTAATTCAGTGTACTAATTAATTTGTTTGCAAACTATATAGGTACATAACTTTTAGTAGCTATCACGTTTTTTTCCGTGTTAGTGCCTTCGCGCTCTGCGGTGCGGTGAGTTGCGGTGCGTTTTTTATTCCGGATAGGAAAAGATTTTCTGCACTAGATAGTACGCGTACTGTGTTAGAATTTCCGCATAAGTCCAAGAGCCCGTTAATACCAGACCTTCCTTATATTATGTTAATATTTGTTATTTATATTATTTTATATCGATGTTATACATTTTTTGTCTTTTATGAAAACAATATTATTTTGACATTATTTCTTTTTTTTTTAAAAACACAAATTAATATGTCTCCCGTCATCATAAGTTATCATAACTGAATCACATCTATTTTATAAACTGTAAAAACAATAATAGTAAAACTTGTATAAAATTACAACTCTGATACAATATATATACTGAGTAACCGAAATATGCGGACTTAGGGGTTGCAAAAGGGTTAACGCAGTATATGTCACTTGCACCTATTTGGATATATATCGCCTCGCGCTCGCGTCTACAGCTACCCAATATGTTTGTCTGGACAGGGGTTAGAACTGTCTTACTACTGAAGCAACATCTTCTAATAGTTACCTAAGTAACATATTAAAATTTAGATTTGACACTATAACGTAAGTACAATTACTATTGGCCGGGGTTTGCAACTACAAACTACAAACTTTAATCCTTTTAATAATCTTATATCATCATCATTATATATTATTATTACGGCGTTGCTAAACAATGAGTGATTCCAGAATCAAGTTCAGAAGATTTTTTTAGAAAACATAAATCTACACAATATTATATTGCGATATAGAAAATAAGTCTCAAAAATATCTAATAAAGTTTTGTCAGGACATGTGTTGTTTCGATATTTGATAAAATTCGTTTTCCAAATACTGATGAGTATTAGAATGGTTGGATGCAGGGTTGTAAATTTACGATTAGAATAATTAGTTTAGGCCTTTGCAGTTGCCATTCAATACTATATCTATACTAATATTGTAAAGACAGGTAAGGTTTGAATGTTCGGGGTAATTATCCTTGGTCCTACTGATCTAATTTTGAAAATTATGTCTAAAATGTAGAAGTAGATAAAAGTATAAAGGTGTATTATCTCTCAGTGCTAACTTATTATTTTGGCAAATATTTATATTAATCACAATAAATGTAATTAAAATTGGTAACAATGCAATAATATGACGTACGCCGCTTAAATGGTTTGAAACAGATGAATAAATTTTGTAGCAAAAATATTCTGTACCTTTAGTTTTACAATAAGTCCACTTACAAAAACAAATAGCTAAATAAAAATGGAGATTTCATGGAGATAAAGTTTATTTTGTACGGCATATTAATTGATAAAGTTGGTCAGAAGATAATGCGAAATAAAAACTACAAGTTGGGAAAATTATTGCATTGTCGCTGTCGCTGTGCCTATGAGAATAGTAAGTGGGGCACGGTCGTGAGTGGCACAGAAGCTATTCAGAGGGTAAAGGGAAGACATTATGTGTTTAAGTGGGTCGCTGAACCGTTTGGTTACACGATTTAAAACAGTTGGTGTCGCTGCAGTACGGTTCTAGATTTTTAGGATTTTTCGAGTTTGGAAATACAATAGAAACTGGTAGTAACTGATTTTACGCAGTACGAAGTTGCGCGGGTTAGCTAGTATATTATAAAACAAAGTCCTCCGCCACGTCTGTCTTTCTGTTCACGATAAACTCAAAAACTACTGCACGGATTTTCATGCTATTTTCACCAGTAGATGAAGTGATTCATGAGGAAGGTTTATGTGTATAATTTATCAAGATATTTTTTTTTAGCAGGGCGGGACAACTTCCGCCGTGCTCGCTAGTAAAAGATATAACATAATATTTTAGTTTATAATACGTGTTCATATCATTTGATAAAGAACTTCCAGTTAAATATTAAGACACATGAAGTTTGTTCTATTCCAACTATACCTAAAATCTATTAATAACATAAAAGAAATTTGTGGAATTTTAATCGATTTTTGTTATACTTAATAAATTATAAAATAAAAGATATTTAACTAGTAAAGTACTATAGGAGACGTGGAAAGGTAATGTTATAAACAATAGAAAATAGCGGGCCAGTAATTTCAAAGTGAATAATAATACGTCACAAGTTTTTATATTTGATATACTGGTAATATGAAGTGAAGCGCCTTGCTAAAATTCATTCATAGCAATGTCATGGCGACGACGCGACGCGTCGTGAGCTCGACTCAGTATTAGGGGCACGTCACTTCCTAGTCCTGGTAATAATGTAAAGAAACAACAGAAATTAACGTCTCAAACGAACATGATGTCGTGGAATCAGTACTGTGTGGATGACGTGACTCCGTATGCAGTTTTTACTTCTCAAATATATTTGAGTTCTTCTTCCTTCTTTAGCAACCATTTATCTTTATTGAAGATTATTACTGTCATTCTCATGTCGGTAGTTATAACAAAATGTCTCGAGATAACTTCATTGTTGGAACAAGATAGTAGCTTCCTTGTTAAGCCTTCCAGATAGTTTTGTGACGTCTCAGAATTCATATCTTGTGTTATTAATTTCCATTCACTCCATTCCAGTCGTGTCCAAAAAACAAGCTGTATTTTACAAAATGGCACCAATACTACAAAATATTATGAATATCCCGCAAAAGCCATGGTTTTTTAAATTTAAAAATATTAGTAAAAATGTTGTCTCTATTATTTGCCGCTTGCGCCTTGGGCACGTCAGCACACCAGTACATTTGAATAAAATAAGGATCAGGGATCACTCTATTTGTGAATGTGGCTTAGAGGACGGATCACCGGATCACATATTTTTTAATTGCCCTAGAAACAGAGTCTCTCTGTATGATGTTCTACCTCCTTCTATTCCCCGTCCTACTAACATTATGTGTCTCTTAACCCTTGTTACGGATAATCATTTAATTTTAGAATGCCTGTCGAAAATTATTAATACTAACAAAATTAAACTTTAGATTTTAGTGTGATGCTCCTGTGTACGTCTGTATTCTAACAATATGTTGTATGTTTAGTGTACATGTGCTTTCTTTGTGGTATCTGTTTGTAGATAACCCGGTCTGGATTTAAAGATAATCGTTTAATTGTCTGGCGCAACTTCCATTGTTTATGGCTCCACTCACTTGACATTGGCAAAATTGTGTGCGCACACATGTTGCCATTTTAAAAGGAAGAAGAAGAAGATGAATAAATAATAAACACCATGGCAAACTAAAATCCCACCATAAACTTCTCATATAATTAATTTGCCTAGAAAATTAAAAAAGCTAATTGTAATAAGCGAATATGTACTGCTTAACCATGAAAATGTGTATTTCAACACTCGATGTGAAAATACAAAAAACAAACAAACAAAGAATTGCTACAAATCAAAGTAATTATGGCCTTTTTTTAAAATTAAACAAGAGAAATGGTATTCATGTACTTTAGAACAAATTTAAAAAACAATTATTTGTTGCGTGACTAAAAGATATAAATAAAAAAACCAGATTTTTCAAATACATATTCAAATTCCATATTGCATAGAATGAAAGAATTGCAAAGAATATAGAATTATAGTAGTGTATATTATTATATAGTTAGTATAGGTATACTATCCTAAGGTGTTTTAAACACAAAGATTTTAGAGTCTAATTTTATTTTTAAGATTTTGATGGACATAAGATGAGTTATTACTATGAGTGTAATACATACATACATATAAATGTATGTAATGTCATCCATCTTACTTCTGTATTCCAAGTGTCTATGTCATTTTGCTAATTTAATCTGTATAGAACAAATCTTGACAGTTCGCAGCTGGTGCTGTGAGGTTTGTGCTTGTTTGCTATGGATTTTTGAGTCGCAGATTAATATTTCCTTTTCATATTGACTTAAAAAGCACAGCTATACCAAGAACCTAATGCAGAAAAAATCTCTTTTGGGATTTCTTATTACAAGTGCAATATGACCAAGGTACTTAGGCGGTGTTTTTCATATACTTTTACTGTGTCGGATAAGCGTTTTGTGTACAATATTTTAGGTCTCCGAGATATTCATAAACATTGTATATCTATAGTTTATAATAATTCAATGTGTAATCTAGCTATTCCATAATGTTGAACTATATTGAAATAAATAATAAAATGACATTTTCCAATATGGCTCGCAATCGTCCCGGTCATTATTGAAGTAGGTATGTAGATATTTGTATAATTTTAAATTGCCTTGTATGCACACAACTTCGTATCATACTGTAACGGCAATGTATAGAATAAGTTTACTAAATTTTATTATTGGGGTTACATAATTGTAATTATGTAGTTGTAGGGGAGAAATATTTACTTTATTATGTAGTATTAGACTAAAACCATAATTATTGATTTTATCTTCTTTCAGATTATCTATTCAAATGTTGCTGTCATTGTAACTTAGTTAAAAAAGGTAAATACTTCACTCTCATTGTCAATGTGTTATTAAATTTACATGTGTTTAATAACAAAATCTATGGTTTGTACTATCAAAAATAATATGTTACAAAATATTTGTAAACTTTTAAAATACATAGTTATATAATTGTAATATCACTTTTTAATATATTGCTTTTTGAAGACATTTGAGTACAATAATGGTCTAGTTTCATTAATAATTTCGTTCTTACAAGTACTACACACATTTTATTTAGCATTTGTTGATGTTTTTGAATATGAAAACATTTTGTTTTAATACTATTTTTTAATATCATATTAAATAAAACATTATTTTTATATTAAACTAGCTTTTGCTTGCATTTATGTAGATTTGACCTATATCTACAGGGAAAAGTGGATTTTAAAAGAACTTTCATGTTTTCAATTTATGCATTTATAAGAAATAGAAAAGTGATGTCCTCAAAATTAGTGCATTTTTTAAAATATATTGAACGTTTTATATTCTAATAGTTGTTTTACATGTTGATGAAGCTTTTATTTTTTATATAGAAAATGTATCCAATATTAGATAATGAGTGGCTTGGAGTGAAAAATGACCCAGTTGATGAGAATCATATCACGGGCAATGTTGCTCGGAGTTGGCAATATAGGGAACTGGGTTTAAATCCCACTCATTATCCTACTAATAAAATGGTCCTTGAAAATGCAGCTGAAGATATACTTGTACAGAAGCCACTTGAGATACGAGTAAGACAACTTTATTATTATTCTAATCTATATACTCTAATCAGTATAAAAGAATTCTTAAATTACTTATTAGCTGAAAGACAAAACAACTTTTGTAAATATATAGAAACTGAAAGCTCACTAAGACAGGATTCTTAAAGGCGAACAGGTTAAATAAGTTGTAACAAAGATATGGGAAATTGTATATATGGGTATCAGCTACTTAGTACAAGATTTACTTAGTTTAAATTTTATTGCTATTTTGTATATGAACTTCTTCTTGTCCAAGTAGGTGGAAGCGTGAATATCTGCCCTCAGATACCACTTATAAATTAAGGTATACATATTTAACATTTACATCAACACTCAAGTGGCTGAAATAGGGGATAAAAGTTGTTTCCGTGGTCTACCCAATAAAAATATATATATATATGATATATCAATACATATAACAATACATTCTATAACAATGCTTGTAGCAGTGATAAAGAAAATGAAAGTGTGTGTGTTTTGTGAGAAGTATCATATGTGTCTTCAATAAAATAAAATTAGGTAGCGGACTGCACAAACCGATAATTTTATGTATGCAAATCTATTCATGTAAGCCTAGTTACACAATAAGATTTTTCAGCCTTGTATATCATATATGTCAAGATTTTGTTTTTTTGTTTTTCTAGTGTTGTGATTTGCCTGGTTATCCAAGATCAACATTTTTAATGGTTTTCAGTCCAGATGGGTAAGAATGTATAGTCATTTTATATTTTTCAAATCATAACTATATCTGTAGTGGTGTTTTTGTGGCACGCTACTTATTGTGCTACTTATTGTCGTGGATGTTAATAAAAAGATTATTTGTGTTTAATTACAATTTTAATGCATGTAACAAATTTATATGTGCGCACTTGTAGTTCTTGCAAGTCTTTTTGGAATGTGAAGTTTGTGCGGGTGCAACTTCAGAGCAGTTGACTTTTCGTTCCTAAACAATATCCGTATCAACAAATGACATATTATTTGAAATAAAAATTTTCATGATTTTCACATTATTGATAATAACATATAATAGTTGGATAAGAACATTAGCTGACATCTTTTTTCATAATGCACTGTCTGCTAGATTGGCTCAGTTATTTAAGCTCAGTGGCTCAGTTATTTCGCTTCACTGCTATACTGTGTGTTCTGGGTTCAAATTATTAGTGTGATCCAGAAATTATTGTTTAAATCTGAGTATACTCTGTGTTCATAAATTGTATGTTTGTCTGTCTATAAGTAAAATAGATTTTTTAGTATTGCTCTTATTGTTTTTTTAATATCATATCTGAAGTTACAATAGCAAAGCATTATCATCGCAACATGGCACCCGACTATATGACTATAATCTTGGTACGTACCAGAATTGTGGTATATAACAATTATTTGTTACATTAAAATATGAACTTTGAACAATTTGAATAGGTTATATGAGGTATTTAAAAATATTTAACATTTTTATTCTTTATACAAGGTGTAGGGAGTCCGAACATCATGAGATTTTAATTTCATTTTTTTTTTAATAATCTTCAAATTCGACATTTATAAAATCAGAAGATCTTTGAAAAAATTTAAAACTGCTATAATTGAACTTTGCTTATTTTGAAATGAAATTACACAATTAACATCTTCAAGTGCACTCTTGATAAATCCAATTTTTTTTATAATGCTTATGTTAATTTTAGGACTAAAGTGGCGTCTACCCATGGAAATCACAATGTTTACGTCTCCGAGTTGGCAAGTGGCAAACATGTAAGGATCTTAAAAGGACATCCACGTACTCCTTGGTGCATTGCGTTCCACCCTTCGCATCCACAACTGATTGGCTCTGGTTGTCTCAGTGGCCAAGTTAGAGTCTGGGACATAGGAAGTGTGAGTTATATTGTTAATAGTTAGCAGGTTTCTTTAAAAAAGTGATCTCCAATGTGATATAAACTTTTTCCATATAAACAATAAGACTATTTCGACTTTAAAACTAGGATATACTGCAGTTAACCAACATTTGTTAAGTTATTTGAACTTTCCTCATAAAATAACTGGCTATTTAATAAAAGGTTAGTTCCAAATTCAAAAAAGGTTATATAACCATCAATCCTTCTTACTAATTAGACAACACAATCATCGTCAATCATAAAATGTTGTCTCTATTATTTTTTATTTTATCACTTTGACCTGTAATATGTTATTTTAGTTTGTTTTCTTTTTGTATCATAAATATTATAGTGTCACTAATATAAGAATAAAAAAGTTTGACAAACATATGTGTACAATGTTAACAAAATTCAATAAACCATGTAAATTTTTTAGATATTATTAACTTGTCAAGCTTTGGCTTCGCACATTGTACGAACATCAATCCTGTCAATATTTATGAAGACTTCCCTACGGTCTGTTCTGTCTGTGTTTGGAGATTACTTTCCGTATGCTTTTTGAAACATATTTTGTCAACAAACTTTATCCCAACAATTAGAAACACAACAAAAAAAAAAAGAACTAAGTAAATAGATACAACCCTTGTAAATTAATGCGCTTACATATATTAGGTAATTGATTATTGTGTACATAGACTTTATAGGTCTAACAGCTTAAATTGTAATATAAAATGGCGCTACGTATTTTTTCACGGCATCTACTGCCACTAAAACTGCAGTAAACCAGCTCGTGTCCTTTATTTGTTCATTCATTTCCGATCAAATGATGAGGAGAAAAGAATAAAACAAAATCAAAAAACCTAAATCGAAAATTCTTTATTCGATTTGGGGCGCTTATGAATGTCAAAATTACCATCGGTTTGGAAAACAACTCAGTCGTCGAAAAGAACCGACAAGAAACTTGATCGGGTTAATTTTTTAACATATATATATATTTGCAATTCATTACATGTAACAATCGTTCTTAGTGGACGCAAAGAGAGGAGTCAATTCCAGACATCACCATTGGTCACATATTGATTCACTTTATAATATCCTTTTGACACCAAACCCCGCAAGCCATGGTGTTAAAACTTATAGTCCAGCAATTCGGTAATATGCTTTGTGACATTTTTGTATAACCTAACACTAATTACTGAAAATGACTGGTTTTACTGAATCTGAAACATGGGACAACCAGTTTCTTATAGTGTCTAGTATTTAGATCATGTCACTTTTTACAAAATCCAACTTTTCAAAGCTTAGCAGGCATACATTAAATTATCCAGAATGTATTGGGAGGGTAGAGTTATGATACCGAATTCCTGAAACTTAATCTTTCATTATTTTTGAGGTCGTATATTATATATTCCTTGAACAGCCCGTTTTTGTAATAAAAATATGGTGTCTACCTCAATTGCCGTCCCCTACAGCAAAAGGCATGTAGCCCATTTGATCTTGATCTCCACATAGGTGATCAAGTAGGTATATATATCTGTAACCAATCCCAAATAAGACAACTCATATAACTGAGGTAACTTATGACATTTTTGTCACTTTTGACAGATGTGTCCAAAACATTTCTGTAATCACCAATTTCTGTAGGTACCAAAATGTTATTAATTTGGTCGAGTAGATACGGCGCGACGCCTGGTGCCATAAGATACCACCCGTTTATTTATTTTTAATTTCCTTATTTGCAAACTACTTGAAATGAAATACAACTATATTTTCACTTGAAAAACTCCAATTGCATTTTGATAATTTTAATTCACTATAATGTAAAATAATATAATAAAAAATATATAAATAAAAATGTAAAAAATAGTAATAAATAACTACTGATGTTTGTAAGAAAACAAACAGGTGGTATAGATATGTATATTACGTATTGCTATTGTGTGATATCAAGTGTAGCAGCAAAAAAAAATCTAGGTTTCGGCACCGGTCATTGCTCCTAGGTTTATTACGATTATGTTTATACTTTTGAAACTCTTAGAACAAACTTTAACTTAGGTTTTCTTGGTTGTTTATTAGTATCTGTTTTGATATTATTATTTTATATGATAAATGTGACCATGAAGTGTCATATCCTAGAATACTGCGAGTATTTAACCTTTCATCTGGTATAGATTCAAGGATATTTTTATTACAGGGTGGCAGTGAAGTATGGAACGTTCGCAATGAAACTGTGATAGCTTCTATAGCTTTTCATCCACGAGAACAGCTTCTTGTCATAGCTACTTGCAACGAACTATATTTCTGGGACTGGAGCCAACCAGCTCCATTCACGAAAGTTTCAACTAATAATATCAACGAGAAAGTCAGGTTTGAAAAATTAGCTTATTTTGACATACAGTGTTAAAAATTAGTATTGTTCTGATAATGCCACTAAAACTTTATATTCTTCTTAGTATGTTTATTCCAGATATGTGGCTTTTGATGCTCTCGGTTACAAACTGATAACTGGGATTTCATTGTGGACTTGCTCCGGAGTGGGAAATAATAATGGTGCATCATTACTCCAGCAACAGAACCCGACTTTGACTGCAACTATTAATCAGATTAGGAGAGACGATTACGATGATAATCCAGAAGCTACTAATTCACCTGATAATCCAGGGAATACTCGGGATGTTATTGTTAATTCATACCAGAATTTAGTACAGAGATATGATAGCCTAGTAAGAAATTATCAAAGGCTTTTCATGGTGCGACACCGGCTCGTCGCTAGGCCCCCTCCGCCAAATACGGTAGTGTTTTAATTCTTTGTATATAGTTATATTTTTAGTAAAAATAGTTATTAACGGTATGGTAATAATATGCTGTATGTGAATTTTTCCAACGTGTGATTCCAATTAATTTTAATACCAAACTAATAAAATATTAATACCTTAGATATATCAGGTAATGGTAACTAAAATTAACAAATGACTTTTGACTGACTTCACCAAATTATTATTCCATGGTGAGACTAATGTTAAGCTATTGTCCAGTTGTACAGATCATGAGTTATCATTATCACCATCATTAGAAATTTTAACCTGCTAATCGACAGTTCTTGAATTATAAGGTGCGGATTAATTTTCCAGAACCTCTATATTTACAAAAAAACTACCTTTAGCCCTTAATTTAGATTATATCCCTCGGGAACAGTATATTTTTTCTGGAAGAAATGTATTCAATCGCCTTTTCTGAACCCCTTACGTGTATGCATAATTTCATAATGATCAGTTGAGTAGTCAGGCGTGAACTCATAACAAATAATCCAATTCACACAACAATCATTAACAACTAGCAATAAATACACAGAGTGTGTGGATAGATGGCGTTTAAAACAAACTAGTGGGCACCCAGTGGTCGACATTCGACCATAGTTCATTGCTTTTTTAAAGTTTGAACTTTATTAGGGTTCTTTTGTCAACTTACTTCTATAATCAAAGATTTTTATCATGGTTACTCAGTGATTATAATAAAAGTTGTATGTTATAATATCATTGTTGAATATAGAATGAAAAAGGGTAATTGGAACGTAAGAGTAAAATAATACATAGCAACCTCCTTCACAACCTTTTTTGAAGTCCTTTATTGACAGATGTCAAAATGTCTTTTTTATTTACATGTGTGTATATGTTGTGTAAAATTGAAGCATTAGTGTGAGTAATGCATATTTTAATTAATTTAATGTACTTCTAATGCATTTTATATAAAATAAATATATAATAGGTTTCTGTACTTCTCCTCCATATAAACTTTAACTATGCCAAATTTCACGTTCATCCGTTCGCCCAATTCCGTTAAAAAGGGATACAAAGTTTATACATAGATACAATGTCCTCTAATATATAAATACACAACTGTGGAATGTCATAAGACCTTTCAATCTAAATTGTTTTAAGATTAGCTCAAAACAACATTTTATCGACATAAAATGTTCGTATATTTGAGCGATGGGATGTAGCAATGACTGTTCGAAATTCGTTTATATTTACTTATTTGAATTAGTAATGTTCTCGAAGGACGGTAAAGGAAAATATCATAAGGATTAGATTCTAAAAGTCTAGGTAAACGTTATTTGTATAACATCATATGTGGAATAATAATAAGTTTCTCGGCCTTTGATATCGATAATACATTATAGGATAGCGTGTTTAAGCACTTCTCGTCTTTGTCTTTCTTCGGTAATAGGCCTTTGTCCAATATTAGGACGTTTATGGTATAGTATTATTATACTAAAATTACATTGTGGAATAAATATTTCGATAAAATAAATCAGAAAGTTTTTTCCAGATTGATCGTGGTACAGACCCTATGGAGACCGACTCATTTAACTGGCGGTCTTCCACACGCCTCTCTGCTTCTACAGCCGCTACAGAGAATGGTATATCTCTATAGCCCGTTTAATTAACAAATATATATACAATAGTGTTACTTATTTAATAATGAGATATGTTAAGAGACAGTGCATGAATACAGAAGTACTATTATTTAGCTTACCTAGTATGGAGCTGATATCTAAATTCTGCATCTTTAAACAAATTATATTTTGTTGTTATATTCTATTAACTATTAATTTTAGTAACTCCAACACCTAGTACATCACGTAGACAAGAAGGAGATGAGATAACAGATGGAGAGAGTACCAGTAGTCGTGTACTCAATTTGGATATTCTTTCATTCAACAGCAATCCAACAAGGTACATTTATGATAGGAGCTTTATTAAATGCAGTAATTGCTACCATTTAATATCGAAAAGAAAAAACATTAAATATTATTTATATATTTTAGAAGTCACAACTCAACGAACATTGAACGAACATTATTTGGATCTCGAGCATCAGCTTTTCAACCCCTGAATGATACTGGACGGACATTTAGAACGGATGATCAAGATGAAAACACTACAAGATTATTACCAAATCCATTTTCATCAGCTAACGGCACACCGCGTCCTGATAGAGTTTCCTTTACAGAGAGTACTCCGCAACCTACAACCGACACGACGAATACGTCGCGAACTAGTATTTTCACATCCACTAGACCGGGATCGACTTCACCAATGTTTCCTTTACGTAGAAGAATTTTTCCTCTTCAGCGAGCACATCGTGTTGATTTCTCAGCAAGGGAGCCATCGACTTCATGTGCAGCAAGCACCCCAGCACCCAGGACCTCTTCACCAAGTACTGCAACGTCACATCCTAATTCGCGAGATGGTACGCCCGCCAGGCCAAACACGCCCCGAAGACCGACGATGATCAACTCCTCAACACAAATAAGGCCTGATTCAACTCCCTTAGACGCTCAAACTTTGAATGAAAGCCTCGATTTAATTCGGGACATATTGCGGGATTCTGGAACGAGGCTACTGAACCTGATAACTGATATGTCATTATCGATGCTTTCGGGTTCTGAGCGAGAAGAACCAAGACATGCAAGGAGCTCACGAGCCCTGTCTGATGATGGTGAAGGTGGAGACAGTCAGACGCGATCGCGCCGTCCGCGTTCACGTCCCAGGCCACGATTATTTAGTGCAGATGTGCGGCGGGAGCTTCTGTCCTCCAGCTCTGATTCTGATAGCGACCGTTCCTTAGAAGTTAATATACTGCGAACGAGGAATTCTACGTTTCGAGAAAATGACGTTGCCTCTGCAGATCGTCTCGCCGCTTCAGTCGCATCGGCTAGTCCGTCCTTGCCCACGGATAGAATGGTGTTTGAGTTGACAAACGATTTAAGGGATGAAAACATATCTAGGTTTCGGGTCAGGACGCAAGGCTCTGATGAAGAACCCGCTGCAGGACCCTCTAACTCTACGACACCATCAGCTTCCAATCCTGATCTTGAACAACCGTCTACAAGTCGTCAGGAGTTTTGGAATGAAGATTACTCGGTACCATCTGACGAGGCTTATAGAAGAGTTAGAAACGGCGTCAGCGCCTTGCAAAAACACGCAGTACAATTAGCAAACATGTGGTTGCGAGGTAATAGGACTACAATGAGAGAGTTGCGAACCATGTGGGAAAACTTGCGGCGTCGTATAATTTCTTTACACAGAGAATCGGGAAGACAGGATACACCCGGATATTACACGAGATCTCTTTTGGAGAGGTGTATGATGTTAACTGATATGTCTAATCCTATTATGCGGTCCCCTGGAAGCAACCCAAGATCAGCTCAACGGGAAACAGGTGTTGAAAGAAATGAATCGAATAGTGAATTAACACCCGGGAACACTAGTCCTTCCAATCAAATAGATAGAGAACTAATTGAATCTGCAGCTGAAACTGTAAGGGACATTCCTTTGCCATATTTAACAAGACCACAGTCAAGAACTTCGCCAAATATTCGTTCTCCGTCAGCAATGCGAAGGAGAATACAATCTAGTTTTAGATTGCGCATCGAAGATGAACTCAGGAGAAGATTACGATTGTCTCATACCAATAGAAATCGTTTGGCAGCAAGATATTCTAATCTAACTCGCAGAGATTTAACCCGTGCAATTGAAATCAGTGCCACTAGGCACGAGATACGAATGCGAGCAATGCAAGTTTTATCAGTTATGTTTAATATGATGATGATGTGTTTAGAAGAAAGGGGTCTCAGCCAACTAATAATCATCATGTTGCGAACGCTGAAAAAGGCCTTAGCGTTGACTTGCTTCATGTTAATGACAAATAGAAATAATAGAAGAAATGGGAATAATCCAGCGCCATCTACTCAAAACGTAGAATCAATTAATGTGATACGCATCCAGAACGTTGATCATACAGGTCCAGTTAACGTAGATGGGCCAGATGAAACTGTAACACTTACTAATCCTACACAAAATGATAGAACAGAAGCTGAAGTACATAAAACAAAGAACAACGCAAATGAGTCAACAAACTCCGAAAATTCTTCAACATCTCAATCTGGAAGCACAGAAAAAGTAGATAGTGTAAAAGATAATTCACCCGTTGCATCCTCTAGTTCCATTACACAGTCTTGGAGCAATCGACTTGCTGTGCAAATATCTGCAGCTAACAGAAACAATTCTGTAACCGCAAGGAATAGGAGAGAGTTATACATAGAAAGTAGACGGCTAAAAGCTTTACATAAAACGAATCCGCTGGTTCATCCTCTTATGAAGAGAAGAGCTGCGCCTCCTATGTCGACTTATAAAATACCTACATTACGCATATTACCAAATAGAGTGAACGCGACTAAATTTATGGCTCCCAGAATTGCATCACAATGTAGCGAACCTGTAGCCGGTCCGTCGAATGCGCCTCCATCCAACGACAGTAATGAACATTGGAACGAACTTACTATGACTGGGTTTGATAACAGATTGAATTTTATACGAATGGCTCATGTGAGATTAAGAAACGCGGCGAGGAACCGTCGCTTGCAAACTATTCGATTTTACACGCCTTCAGCCGTTCCAGAGATATTCTCAATGCATTCTAACAGTGGAGATAACCAACATGAAAATCGATCCCCACCACAGAATAACTCTGAGGAGAGTAATCGACGCCAGTTCGCTCTATACCGGCCACATATTTTGACTCCACGCAGCGATTCTGCAAGCAGGCCGGACTATTTAGTACAGGTTCAGGATATAATGAACAATGTTGCTCCTGCTGTACAGCCAAACGATCAATCGACAAACGAAGGTGCTCAAGGAAGTCCACCTCAGAGACTACCTAGAAGAATTCATGAGTATCTTCAGCCTATTATATTGGCACAGGTACGAATACTAAAATTGTTGAATATAAATTGCCTAACAAATTTTATTATAAGGAAATATTAATCAAGATCTTTAATCATTTCTATCATATGTCATGTAACATATTTTTAGATCATCAGATTTCAAATCCTTTGAATTTCAGTGAAAAGATAGGCTGATAAACTTCCTCCAAGTTTATCGGTATATTTCCTATTCTCCATTAAAAAAGTTTTCACGCCGAAGTAGTGTTTTTTTCAATAATCTATGGATACAGATTCTCTAGTCCAAACTTGAAAAACATTATGATTCTGCAGCAGTTCGCACATATCATCTGCTGACAGTTGTCACAATTTACATTTCGAAATTGTTTATTCAAGTAATTTATAAAATATATACGATTATTGTTATATTGATTTACATATTCTTTTTTAAAAACAGTACATTTCGTTTAATTATGATAATTACAGCTTGTAATTTGTCTATACCTGGAAATTATTTATATCTTACTACGAAATAACAATTAGTTTTTTAAATGCTTGGAATTCTAAACTAGTTCATTTAAAAATTTAGAGATGCTCTTAAAAGCAAATATTTTGAATTTCGAAAGAATTGGCCAAATAATAATAAGTATTAATAATTAAATAACGAGATATACCAGGTCTGGCTTATGTATACTTTCTTTTTTTTTAATCGAGACGCACAGATATAGACTTTATTAAAGTAAAATTATGTATTTTTAAAAATTGATAAACAACAGTCGATAACAACAGATAACAACAATATATCGTATGACCATAGTAACTAAAGAAATAAAATGATCGGGATCTACTAATCGGTATTTAACTTTATCAAGTCCTTTACATAAACAGAACGCAATGGTGATCGAAGACGATGAAGGCATCGGTGGTGTTGGCAGTGGTGGAAGAGGCCTCGGCAGTGGCGGGGGCGGGGGCGGGAGTGGGGGAGGAG
>MU159005.1:181906-308400 GCA_015888305.1 Antheraea pernyi
CATGAGACGCGTGAGCGGCATGGCGGGGCTGCTCGATGCCGGCATTATCTCAGAGACGCTGCACGCACCGGCGCATCGCGTACAAGCCTGGGATTTCACGACTGGGAGCGTTCCCGAAATTGCTGATAGTGAGATTCATCCTTTGCTTACCTCTACCACTAATAAAATGTTTTGAGATGAAATATCTACTTGCACGGTTGGGGATAACATCGAATGTACACATCAAATAACAGTCAAATTTGTTTTAAACGT
Organism: Antheraea pernyi; assembly: GCA_015888305.1. NCBI lineage: Eukaryota > Metazoa > Arthropoda > Insecta > Lepidoptera > Saturniidae > Antheraea > Antheraea pernyi. Next base: position 182,159 of record MU159005.1, read on the forward strand.
CATCAATCAGCTAATTATTCGTACTACGTTGTTAATTGTATTGGTGTTATTACAAAAACAGCGTCCAACTTATCAAACATTGAACATGTTTAAAATACTGTATTATAAAAACGAGTGCAAGGAGTCTTTAGCTAAACATCTGGCTTAAATTTCTTATCCAAACACTAAATAGCATTCAGTCAATTCGATCTCATCATGCAAACACGTTCCGTTACGTACAGATATTTTGCAAACAATTTAAATTTAGAAATAATATTTTTATTCAGATATTCATTAAAAAAATATCTTAAGATAAATAGGTGATTATTGCAGTGATTTTTGGTTAAAATAAAATGATGTTATTGTTGAAATAAGCAATATATAAGTTTAATATATTACGTCAAAGTACCTAAAATGGAACAACAATATAATCTCAGATAAATACTTTGTCGAATGTCATATAGTAGTAGTTATGATTTACTTGTGAATCTCTAAAATTGTTTAATTTAACTACATCATCTAAATTAATTATATCCACAAAATCAATAATTTATATAACCATGAAACATGTTTTGCCGGTAAATATAATTACAATAAATCACGATAATAAAACAATAACTGTCAACTTAAGTAAGTGTTAGATAATGTTTAAAAATAAACAGTGTCTGTCTTTGAACAAGGGTTAGACACTCTTTTGTCATCTAACTTTTTTTAAGCAAGTATTCGACGCGAACGCGTATTTAACTGTTTTTGCACGGTGCACGTATTAATTGTTTAATATCATATCGGTGAATTTGGTTTTAATTTCACCTGCATTACGATTAAATAATGACATATAATTATATTTATTTCAACAGGTGCGAAAAATGTAGTGGTGCAGAAATGCAGGATACATAATGACGCGAGTATCGACATTTCTAAAGATGGACGTCTTTTGGTAGCACTTCTTCCTATGGCGAGATTGAGGAACACTAACCATTGGTTAGGTAGTAATAACATACATTATGTATTATGTTTTCCTACTGTACTTTTTATTAAGAATTACTATCAATTTGACGTCAGAATGTAAACAAAATTCTCAATATGTTATCGCAAATGGACCTCAAAGTGACACCATAATAAGACACTATACTTTTTAAATTGAATATATATGTCTATATCTTTGTTATAAAAAGAAAATGAGTAATAACCGCACAGATATAAATATGTAAACTTGAAAAAAATTATAACATACCTTTATTCATTTAAGTATAAATTATTAATACCGAAAGGTGTTTACTGCCTCCATACTAATCGTAATTGGTTATCAAGTGTTGCTCTCGTAAATTTTACTGTGAATTTGACATCCATTTGCGACAGCGATCTGACGTCAATTTGCGTGATACGGTCTGGTGTCAATTTGTTGGTTATCGTGGTAGTCAAGATGAGGTACAGTGTAGTAATAATAAGATATAAAAAAATAACGTAAATCGGAATGAAATTGAATGACGTCCGCAAGTGACATCCTTTTATGTGCATCTACTAACAATGTGTCTGTATTTACAAAGTTTGGTTTTTTTGACTCTGCTATCGTTAAAATCGTTAGTTTATAGGCTAAAAACATTTAAGAAAAAAATCCGATGACGTTTAACCGTGCCTAAACCACGATACCTTTCCCATGGTAAGTTATTCCATAAAATTTTGATATGAGCGTTAATTTTTTTTTAAAATGATTAAACACCTCTTTTAAGCGAATGAGAAAAGTGTCATTAAGGGACTACTAAACAGCGTCGGAAAAAAAGGAATTTTTCTTAAATAGGTTTAGGCTATAGGCTACCTATTTCTATTAATCTTTTGCCACTTTTTTTAACGATGAAGAGGGTGGGAATCTGCTAGTAACAATATATACAAAACAAAAGATAAACCAGATTGAGTTTTTACCCGGGTCTTCTCGATAACTGGATTGTTTGTGGGGGGGAAACGTATTTTATCGTCCATAAATGTGTTTTCTCGGGGTTCAGATTTGGTAAAAGTACTGTAGCGACACACATACCTATAGCATAAGTGATATGTTTGTTCTACAATTTACATGAGATGTGAAAAATAACTCTGAAAAGATTAAGCGTTCTAGGAATGGACCAGGTGCCTATTATTGGCACACCTGAAACGCGGAAAGAACAAAGAAACGATTACTGTCCATAATTACTTGTTATTGTAGAGTCTTTTATTATTTTATTACCAGATGTTATTATTCATTCCTGGTAGCTACTTTGATTTTAGTAAGCTAATATTATTTTTATTAAATTTTCTTTCGCTGTCTGTAATGTTTTGCATATCTTCTGTTTTATCTCATTTAAATATGCCTGCTCAACTAATAAACGAGGTTTCGTAAACTTGCTGCCAAGGCGTTTACAAGTCAACACCAGCTGAGTTGGTGTATTTATCCTCAACCTTCTGAAAGTTAGTACGAAGGACAATCTTCGCATATGTCCATTCGATTTTTTGAGATTGACGGAAAAGGAGTCTGCTATCAAATCGTTTGATATTTCTTTCAAGCATGTGATCATTAATCTCAAGGCATTTAACGGACTATGAAATTGCCATAACTCTCTAATCTCATCTAAATCATGACTGACAAATCCTCGTGACTTTTTATATAATGTTCATGCAATGCGTCAAAGGAAAGAGAAATGGACTCGTATCAAATCGCGATAAGCCCTCTCTCCCTTTATATTGCTAATTCCAAATATATTTGCACGATACCAACAGAATTATAAAAAACGTGAAAGTAGCAATGTGGCACTCACTCAGCCACATCTAGGTGAAGTATTATTGGTTTTGAAATGTGCGCTTGTGAGGTGCAGGCGTGTACTCGCTGGAGTGGGAGCGACTCGGGCAGTGCCTGCACACGGCGGTGCTGGAACAGGCGGCGGTATCGGTGGCGCTGTCCCCCACCGCGCGCCACCTCGCCGTCGGCCTCGGCTCCCGGCGCTTCACCTCCTCGACGCACGCGCGCTCCAACGTCTACGCACTGCTCTATCGACTCGACCCCTTAGGTTAGTTACCATTTCCTTATCTATCTCAAACTCCGTCTCGACCCATTAGGTCAATTACCATTTACTTATTTATCTCAATCTCCGACTAGACCCATTAGGTCAATTACCATTTACTTATTTATCTCAATCTCCGACTAGACCCATTAGGTCAATTACCATTTACTTATTTATCTCAATCTCCGACTAGACCCATTAGGTCAATTACCATTTACTTATTTATCTCAATCTCCGACTAGACCCATTAGGTCAATTACCATTTACTTATTTATCTCAATCTCCGACTAGACCCATTAGGTCAATTACCATTTACTTATTTATCTCAATCTCCGACTAGACCCACTAGGTCAATTACCATTTACTTGTTTATCTCAATCTCCGACTAGACCCATTAGGTCAATTACCATTTACTTATTTATCTCAATCTTCGACTAGACCTATTAGGTCAATTACCATTTACTTATTTATCTCAATCTCCGACTAGACCCATTAGGTCAATTACCATTTACTTATTTATCTCAATCTCCGACTAGACCCATTAGGTCAATTACCATTTACTTATTTATCTCAATCTCCGACTAGACCCATTACGTCAATTACCATTTACTTATTTATCTCAATCTCCGACATTTCCGACAATTCACGTTGAAATCTTCAACGTGGCTCTACCGCCTACAAAATCTGAATTTCTTTCTCGACCCTTGTATACGTATCATTATCTTTTTCATGTTTTACACGTATAAATCCACAATCCCACCTAATGTTAATAACGATGTGGTCCAATATATTAAACACTCTAAATCTGGAAGGGCGGGGGGGACTGGTTAAGTGCGGCTACCGGAACACACTTATTGGTGATTGGCGACAGATTTGCAACTTGAGGGTGGTAGCTAGTCTGGCGTTCGTAGGAAAAACTACCATGCTATAGTTTTATGTTTTCCTTTACCGATAACTCGGAGTCCAACCTCGATCGACGTGGTGACTGAATATATTAACCACTAAGCCATCATTGCTTCGATATATTTCTTGTTTATATATGATTCATAAGTAATCAGAAATGGTAAAATAGGTCCAACATAGCTTGACATAGTTTGGAAACCGGAATTTGAGAATTGTTCTTGTAAGTACCACCATACGTGGAAAATATATAGAACTTTGAATTTCTCAGAGTTTCAAATCGCTAATACGTCGTGGGCTGGCGTGATGGTTATACCAATAGCTTCCTTCAAGGGAAAAGCCTATGGCACTACAGTGGGTTTCTTACAGGCCTCATGTGATGATGAATTTTCTTAGAGAGTGAATCGTCAAAGATTGAAATATGTAAATCTTTTACATATTAAGTGTTCATTTATATGGAACCTTCCATAACCAAATCAACTACTTTGGACTATGACCATTTTCGAAATTTTTGAAACTTTTCCTATGTAATTAAAAACATTTTTCAGTTTTTTTTTACAAATTTTTGCGGGGTGGTAGAGTTTTACAGCCTGACTGGGTCGCAACCACCATGTATATGGCGAAAAAACCCGTCATAATGATTCGCTTCTGCGGGTCGCGTTTCGGGATCAGCCTGTGCATATCCAGCTATTCGCAGGCCGGCATGACAGCGGCGACCGACGATGGATAGTGTGTCAGTCGGTGGTCGCCGTTGTTTTTGGACTGTACTGTGCTTACCATCAGGCATAGTGCAGTCAATTTGCCGAGCTACAATAAAAAAAATCTATCCTACTTTACTATTATCTCCGAGTAAATTTAAACCAATCTAAGTTGACAATGACTGATACAATTGTATAAATTGCAATTGATATTTAACAGATAGTTCAAGCCGCACTGGACTATCTCCTATTAAGGAATTGGAACAAAACTGGGAACACGGGTTCACCAGCCTGAACTGCCTCCGCTGGGCGCCGCAACCCGGTCAGGGCCTCGTCTACGCCAACAACACTGGGCAGCTTATTATCATGAGCTAAGTTAAAACTCACATTAACAAAAAAATTACTCTGACACGTTAAAATTCATGTTCTTACGTAACAAGTTACATAAATTAAGTACTTTCGACAGACGTTCAATATACTAATGTTGAAAAGTAATTCAGTTTTCATAACATACTATTTGTGTGGACTAGGGATATTCGATATGCATCGATGTTCCGCGACTATTTTATCGATATATTTTTACACGATATACCGAGTGAATTGAACCACATAATTTTTCTATTAAAAAAAAATGAAATTTCTGCTCACGGAGTATCAAAAAAATTGATGTTGAAAAATGTGTTTACGAATTGATTTAATTTAAAATAGACCCCCTAGTTGTGAACCACAGAATTGTTCTTTATTTATCTCCGACCTATTCTAGTTTTAATATCGAATGTTACAAATTTTATCTTTGTAAATGATTTGATCTCTTTAGAAATTATTCGATTGGAACTGTAAAGGTTTGAATGTAGTGTCTTTGACTAAGTTTTTAAATAATAAATATAAGTTACAAACTTGATAGTTGCTTACACTACATGTGATTGTATAAACGTAGGACTTTAGTGAGTAAATTTATTAGTAGAGACATTTGTAATAACTTTTCCCGACAACAATACCTAAAATGACCATAAAATTATTGACTGTATCTCATAATTACTTTTAAAACTCCCTCATTATGCTGCGTTTTTAAGTGTTTAGGCTTACGATGGACTAATAGTGCTTAGATACCTATGATGTAATAATATAAGGTAGTCATTCATAAACTATATTTATTAATCACATTTTTAGAAATTTTCAATTTAATTAATCGCACATGGAAATATTGCACATGTGAAAAAATATTAAAATCTTTGTATTTTTCATAGTATAGATTGTTTGTAGAAAACGTTACCTTTCTTGGCTTCCTCTAATCTCTGCTATGTTTTTGCATTTAAATAATAGTTTTATTCCATATTGCACTGCAAATCGACACTTTTGACATATAATTATAAATTTTATTATTCTATTTTTGTTTTATCTGTTACTTTCACAAAAATACTGTGTTAATATAGAAATACTTTGTACAAATTATTGTGTTGGATTTATGGGTTAAATTATGTCGTATAATATCGCCAAATTATGCAATTTTTTGATTATTTTTCATAATATAAGTTTTTAACTGAAATTTTAAATGTAAGATAGATTGTGAAAATTATTTTGTTTTTGTATAGACTGATTCATTCGACCAGGGTATGATTGATATATATATATATTTTTATAAAAGTGTCTATTCTAAATAATCGATAGTATTTTATTATCTTTTGCCTAACCTTAACATCTATCAAACTGTAGTACCGTTGAATTTTTTTTTAATGTTGTAGTATACATTCTTCTCGTAAATATTTTTATGGACAAAATATAATTGTGTGGGTAATATTTTAATATTTATATTAGTTTTTTATAGGTAATTAAAATTAACAATACATATTAGGTTCTTATTTTGATTACCCAAATCATAGTAAAAAAACGTTTTAAAGGTTCCTCTTCCTCCTAAGGAACAATTATTCTTTTAATCTCAGGATATCATATTTATATCAATGTAATAAAACATATGGTCTGTTTGCGATAACAAATAACGACCATATATTTACTTTGTTACCATTATTAAGTACAATAAAGAAATAATAGAACATAAACAAAAGAAAAAAAATATCCACCGGGCACACAATTCTAATATTTTCCAGTTTTTTCCGTATATATCAAATATAATTTCACACATTTTTTTCTTCATGAAAATGATTACATCTACCGTGAATTTTAATTTATATTAAAAATAATATAGTTTCAACTAAAATCCTATTGTAGTAAATAATTCTATGTCGATGCATATTGCATATAGAATATACAGTATGTTAGTTGATGGCAGATAGCATATTAAAAACTGGAAATGTAGAATTTCATGCCCTTAGTGTGATTAATTATCACCTTAACATATTTAATACATTTGAGGACAAAAAAAAAATGCATTTTTGTGAAAATTAGTATAAGTGAGTTAGACCTAATATGGTTTTATATATAACTACAACATATTAGTATGATGTGTATATTATATTAAATTTTGGTATCTCGTCTAAATATAAAAATAAAATTTAAATGTTAGTATCAGTGTGTAGTTGATTATCTCACTAAATTAATTGATTATTTAATGTAATAAATGAAATAGAAATGGCGCCTAATTCTAACTATCCATGAGTCATACAGAACTATATAGCTATTTTTAGTTACCTACCTTATGTTTTCATATGATCCGTTGTACATAACAACGCTTACCACTACATTAGAATAATTATTTGCATTAAACTCAATAATTTTCAGGAGAGTTTAGATGATATTTATAGCTCAGAAATATAATAATTCATCGTTTATTAGTCGTTCTTCATTTTGCTTCTTCAAGATATATTTAGTGTGATCGTGTACATTAACAAGGGAATTTGTTTCGAAACATTCCGGAACTACTGACAAATATAATTCTTAATCTAACATGGTATTCTCATATGCTATGCTACGAATTACAAACCTTGCACCCTTTTTTTGTATATAGACAACGTCAGGAATTACAGGGCCTTTTGAAAGAATTAATTAATAAAAATAATAGTACCTAAAACTCAGTTATAAGTTAGAATTAGGCGAACATTAATTGATGAAGCCGATCTAATTAACTTGATTCTTTCTATTTTGCGTATTTTACGTAACACAATGTAAATATTTTTTTTCTAGTAGTAACAAGACATTATAATTATCAGCTTTTCCTACTTTACAATTAATATGTACCACAAGTTTTTAATGTACAGTGGATAATGTCGTGTCTAATAAAATATAATAATACATCAATGTTTCATTTATATAACATGGCTATTTATTAATACAGGTGTTGAAAAGGTCCCATGGTCGAGATATGGTCGTGGATTGGTGTTTAACATTTTCGAGAAAGATTCGATAAAATTGAGTCAAAGCCACAGTTACTAATTAAAACCATTTGTTTTTTTTTGATAACGGTAAATCTTAATTAATAAAGTCACTAAGTATATCAATTGCAGATTGTTTTAAATTAGTATGAGGTTTGTTATACAGGTTCAGTTATTTTCATATATTTACTATGACGTCTCATGTAGGTATCTCGGTAAAATTTGTACGACTATCTGCCATACAACACACGTCATAATTTAGTGGGTCTAGACTCTAGAAGCATGAAATTTGGACATAGCTACTTATGTCTATGTCTTTATACAAGACATGATATTTTAAGTCATTAAACTTTTTTTTCTGTTTTTATAAATAAATTTCAGGACTGACCGTTGAACTTGGCACCCATTTAAATTTCATTTTATTCGTTGAAGTCAACAACCAAGGCATATATCATAATATTGAACTTGGCTCTCATTACACATTTTTGATGGGATATAATTACTTTTTGTACAGAAATTATTAGTAGGTACTTATTTATAATAAAATTAATACCAGATGGACACAGGCATGTCCGTCGCCCCTGGCAGTTAAACTACACGGGCCCATGTGGTGGATGGAGGTGCATTATGCCGATGCGACTCTGACAGTTTGCCAGGGGGGGTAACACCCACTCCCCCTTAAGGGGTCTATCACCTTGACCCCTCAGGCCGCAGTTAGGGCTCCTTAGTAGGGGACAACACCTGTCGAAGGAGCAGACGTAGTGTCGATTAGACAGTCTCTGCTCCCCCGGCCAAAAGGTGTAAGAAGGTACCATGGGGGTTTAGTCCGTGCGACTTGGGCATATCCATCCTCTTCTGCCCGACGAGACAGATATCCATTAGGGATTTCCTCATGGAAAAAAAAGGTCATCTGGACCTGGGTTAAAATTTTGGTCTATAGGTCAGTCAGTGATAAAAATGACGATTTTTGGACGTTAATATTTAAACAACTATTTGATGTTTGTTTATAAAATTTGTAAAATATATACAGTGGTGGTCGTATAATTAGAAACACTACCAACGGGCCTTGACATAATGTAGGATACTTCACCGCAATCGCTTTTATTTTGAAATTAAACAAAAAATAGGACAACAATATGTTCAACGATTTATCATTTATTAGAAAAACAATATAAATCCCATTACACAAGTGCAGTTTATATTACATTAGGGGCAAACATTTAAATCAGTTTTAAGGTATGAACAATAATGGTCAACTAATTAGAAACAACAACAAAAAAGTATAAAAAACAATATTTTTTAAGTATTAGTAATTAGTATTGTTATTTACGAAATAGCCTACTATCCACAGTCTACCAATAGTTATCATTAATATTTAGTGGCATATCCCTTATTTTCAATAACAGCACTGCAACGACGTGGCATTGATTCAATCAATTTCATACATTTTTCTAGGGGAATTGAATTCCATGTTTCAACAAATGCTTCATACCTATAGTGCGTTTTGACTGGTGTTACGTTTGTTTGAGACTTTCTTTTTAACAATATACCAGAAATTTTCTATCGGGTTTAAATCCGGACTATTTGCTGGCCAGTCTAACACGGATATACGCTGTGAGCTAAGGAAACATTTGACTCTATTGGCCGTGTGTTTAGGGTCATTGTCATGCTCAAAGATCCAGGTTACAGGCAAATGATCGTCCGAGTAGGGAATCATTGTGTGCTCTAAGATCTTTTTGTATTGCCATTGATCCATTGTACCTTCAATCTTACGAATGGGTCCTACTCCACATCTTGAAAAACACCCCCAAACTTTAATGTTACCGCCACCGTGCTTGACTATACTCCTTGTGTATTTATAATTAAAAGCATTCTTTACAGGATGTCTAACATAGCGCTTTCCATCGGAATTTACCATATTTATTTTTGTTTCGTCTGAAAATAACACGTTTTTCTATTCTCATACCGTCCAATTAACATATTTTTTAGCGAATAATAATCGCTTCTCTCGCTGATGCTTGGTAAGAAGCGGTACTACCTTTCGAGATTCTTTCAAACTATTTAGCTTCCACTAATCTTCGACGTATCACTCTTGACGAGATGTTTCTCGGGTCATCAGGCCAAAAACTTCATTTTTAATCTGGTTAGAGCCTTTAATTGGGTCTTTTTTAGCAACACGAACGATTAGCGTATCTTCTCTGGGAGTGGTTTTTCTTGGCTGAGCCTTTCTAAGAAAATTTTCAACAGTTCCATGTGTTTTATAATGATCGATTGCATTAAAAACTTTCTTAACAGAACAATTTAAATGCTCAGCTATTCCTCTGTACTTACGCCCACTTATGATCTATATGTAAATTAACAATTATTTTCCTAGTCGACGCGTCACAACTTTTATTTTTGCTCATTTTGAACAATATAAAATTCAGATTAAATTTTGAATTGCCGCCAAAATAATAGAAAAAGCCAAGCAAGAAATGTAATTCTCCAATTTCAAAAAAAGGACAAGCTATTGATTTTTTTTTAATGTTTCGTGTTTGGCGTTCAAGCGGCCAGTAACAGAAAATATACTCCTACATGTGTAAGACTTATTTTGTAATTAAAAGTAAGATGTTTTATATTTTATACATTTAATGAGTTTTTTATTTGAGTGGCTATATTATTGCATGATTATTAATTATTGAATGTGTATATTTTTTACCAACATTTGTACGTTGAACTTATACTTTCTGTATTCATAAGAAGTGTTACTAATAATATGACCACCACTGTATATCTTCCAAGTCTCAATACATGAGCCAATTTTTACATATATGAAATCGTTTTTGAGATATGGGGGGGGGGGTCAATAGTGCCTCCAAATGGTTCGTGTAATATTACACACGGTATCGCCATTCTGTTAGCTTGAACCGCGTGTCTATAAATTTAAATATATAATTTAAAAGGAAATCCAAATCGCTAATATCAGCTATTCTGCATATAAAACCTATATAACGTATGAAAGCTATTTTATTATAACGCTTCTTTAGCATAGTATAGCATACTGTTATCAAATTTTTAATATAGCGGATAAGGGAAATAAAATAATACGAATGATATAAAGATCGTGTTTATTTTCGTTTCTATAGAAATGTAATTGCAATATTATTGACAAAATATAAATTATATAAACACAATGTTTTAAGGAAATTTCGAAATTGTTTATAAACTATCTAAATAATTATAATATTGCGTATAATTTTCTACTAAACAAAGTAATTTAACACATATTGTTAACAAATTGTTTCATAGAAATTAATTGTTTTAATACACTTCTCGATTTGAAATATTTAAAGCAATACTGATAATATTATAAATATGTAATATAAAATATACTTTCCTTCATATTCAACATTTTAAATACTTCTGTTATTGGAATACAAAAAATGTTTAGAAACTTTCTAATAAAAAAGTGTCATATATACAAATTTATTCTGAAGAAGATCTTCGATACCAGCTTCCCTTCGTCATTATTATAAATAGATAATCTTTGTAAAATATATAATTACAAACATAAGAAGGACTTGCAAGCGAATGTGATTATAATATTTGCATTATAATCTATGCAATTATTATAATATATGCATCTCAATTGTGACTCTAAAGCTGTCATTAAACACGTCATAAAACAAAATATGGTTTTGACTATATTCCAGCTTTTAATCCCGTTGTGTAAACTGACAAACACTAATGTCAAATTTCAAAATAAAGTTGCCATAAAATATTTAAACTGTTGTTCGTTTTATAAATCGAATATTTGTACCATAATATTTTAGATACTGCATTGAGGACTTTAGATATTAATTGGATTATTTAACATAATTGACCATTATTATCGTTGTGCATAATTTATGAAACAAAAATTAATATATGGTAAAGAAACTAACAAAAAATTTACTTTCAATAAGCTTCGGATAATCACAGTTTTGTTTATTTTAATCGGTATTCACTTCGGAGCCGTTTGGTGCTGTTATGCAGAAAAATTTAACAATAGAAATAATATACACTGTTTTACTATTACATCAAAATGTAAATCACTTTAAAAAAAAAATTAACACTTCAACTTCCATTATTTTTACTCTGTATCAAAAATTAAAAGGGTGTAAGCGCTGTACAAGAATATGTGCCAACTTAGATCCTATTCAATAAAGAATATAAGAAAAAGTATCGTATGCGACGGTATACGATGGAAAATGAAATGAAAAAATATTATCTATTGTAAGACGCAAATCTTGTCTAGTTACGTAAACTGACGCGTTAATTAACTAGCAACACAGGAAATGTCATTTTACAGCACGGAATTAAAAAACAGATTCATAAAAATCAGCAGTCAAACCATCAATAACACTAATTTAACTACAAATATTTATTTAAAATGTTAATTTGCTCGCAGTAGAAATATCCTTTCCCTGATTCATCACAGACCAAATGTATAATCTATTCAGATTGCCAATGTATTCTGAACCTTGTGTATTGTAGCGTCGCACACTTTCCGGTGAATCGAAGCATTTAAATATAATAGCGTCTAAAACTAACAATCTGATGAGGAAGTGGCGTTTTTTTAATGCTACAAGTGTTAGTGTTCCGATGGCTTGAGCTCTTTAATTTGTTTTATAAGATAAGCTTTCTCGTCGTTGAATTGTTCGTCTTCTGATCGATCCGTATGGAACTTAGTGAGGAAATCGACCAGTTTGTCTTGATTCCTTAAGAGGATATCTAATATTGGTTTTGGTTTATTTGGATTGGCTACAAATACCTGTAAAAATATTTAATACAAACAATTAAATATTATATCGACATATTTACAATCCCTAAATTAAGTTTACTCGATTCTCTAAATGGTATATGTGAAATGGTGTGATACAATTTACTCGTTTATCGTCATCAGATATCTAAACATGTTCTTATAAAATGTTTAAAGTTCCAATCAAAAATATTGTTAAATCCTTTCAGAGTACTTTTTATTAATAGCTATCTGTTATTAGTAATACGTATCTATTGCGTACACCCATAAAAACATGCTAGTCGAGTATGATGCCATAATCTATACAAATAAACATAATTTAAGTGTATTTAATTTGTAATTTCAAAAACAACAGCAGCATTTTTACCAGGTGTATATGAAAGTGTATAACAAACTATAAAAACTGCTTATAACAAAAAAAGATTTTTTTTTATCATTTGCCTGCCAGTCTGTTTGTTCCGGCTAATATCCCATACGGTTAGACCATACATTAGTTATTTCACGTAACTTTAACTAGCAGATAGCTGATGTTATAAGGAATATCTTAGGCTTTAATAATAATGTAGGGTTCAGCGAAATTATAAGTAAAAAACATTGATCAAAATATTTTTGCTAAATTCCACACATATATAAAAATTTATAATCACTGTTTGTTCCGGATAATATCCCAAACGGTTGGACCCTATTTGACGTAACTTCAACTGGCAGATAGCTGATATTATAAGGAATATCTTAGTCTTTATTAATAATATAGGGCTCCGCGCAATTATAAGTAAATAACACTGGACAAAATATATTTAAAGTTATACTTCTTTTGGTGCGTTAGGGAAAAATAATGAGAGTAAATTTTTATGATGCGCGTGCACGCCATCACGAAGAACCGACACCATGAAGTTAGCTTAGTTAGTCAACATTTTGTTTCTTTGTATTTCTTTCCACACATATATAAAAATGTATAATCACTGTTTACACACGTCCTATAAGAGCACAAAAAATACAAAAGAAGGCGTAGTCCGGTGAAGCTGTTAAGACCTTGCTAGATCAATAGCGTAGTCAGTTCGAGAAAAAAAGAACCAAAGAAGGATAAACGAATCAGAATAAGTTTAAGTATAAAAAAGATATAGTTACCTTAAAAACGTGGAAGGCCTCGAATTGTATATTGCGCGATTTCTCTTTTAACATATTCATCATTAGTTTGAGGTTATCCGGGTTGGTGATGTAACGTGTCATAATCGAGAAATTATGACGGTCGAGCAACAACTCGCCCAACAGTTTGAGACTCTGCCGTCGTGTCACGTAATTCTCAGAGTTTAACAGCCGTTGATAGTGACCGAACACTTTATCATAGTTAGCTTCTAAAAATTCGGCACACAACATTTTGTGCCGAGTTAACAATTCCTGAAAGGGTCGTTACCGTTATTAACAATGCAGTGCAAATAAACGCAGGACGAAGGTAACGTGTAACGTGGAGAGACATTTACGCAGGCCGGCATGACAGCGGCGACCTGCGATGGATGCCGTGTCTCTCGGTAGTCACCATTGTTTTTGGATTGTATTGTGCTCACCATCAGGCACAACGCAGTCATTTTGCTGTGTTATAATATAATATAAAAAAAGCCAGAATATCAAAATAATTTTGAACCTCTACCATTCCATCCAGAACAAGCTTAGAAATATAAAAAATAGCAAAGGATAAAAATTAGAAACAATGTACTGTAAATAAACACACCACCAGAGATTCAGAAACAATTTTGAACCTTTTCTATTGCAGTTAGAACTGGCTTAGAAATATTAAAAATAAAACAACAAAAGCTAAAAATGTCAACTACTAATAGAATGTTTATTATACTCGTAGTTATTTACATGAGGGTAAAATATATTATACCATACAATATAATATTGAAAATTTAAATCGTACATTATTTTTATGTACATTTCGTTTGAACACATGAGTTATAAGGAAATTGCTTTAACTCCTGCCATACAGTTAACGTATCCATATGCTATTACGGAAAAATTTAAACACATAATCAAACAAAAGTACCTAACGATAATTAACAATAACTAGTATTTTAAGATAATAAATTTTATTATAAAAATTTTCTCAAATGCGTCGTGTTACTTCCTTTATTCATTCTGTAAACATTTAATATACGCACCTTAAAAGTAGAGAAGGCATCTGAGGCAATATCAAACGTGGAAACCTCCACATAACGGAAGAAATTATAAAAGTCATCTGAATACAACATTATCTTAGCCAACGCTTCATATCTCGCACACTCTCTGAGCATCGTGCCACAGTTGGATGCTATCTCCTGATGTTCATAACTGTAAACATAACATTTACATACAGGTAAGACCAAATCGAGAGAGTTAACATGGACATTAATATAACAACTAATTATTTGCAACAAATCATTCATCAGTTCCGGGAAGTTGGCTCCCCACTTTTCGCGTAAGAATTTGGAAATGAGTAGAAGGATTGGCCTTAGTAAAAGTGGACAAAGGCAGTAAATTCAAATGCATCATTCCAAAATTCTCCATTTCTTAATTTTTTTTCACTGACCATTTCTAGCCCTTAAAAGTTGACTTTTGAAAAAAGTAAAGGTTGTGCAATAGATCATTATAAATCCACCTTGACATTTTCGATTTTTTTTTTGACGCTGGCTCACACAATGTAAATCTCTCATACATTTTTTATACAAGTGGGCAAAAAAATTAAATGTTGGGCAAATTGGGTGATCGATGGGCAATCCCTCTAGGAATAAACAAATTCTTACGTGAAAGTAAGGGAGCCACCTTCCCAGAGTTAGTCATTGTTACCGCAAAGTGCAAACAAGCTGGCAAGAACAGATTAGTGTAAAGAGTTGAAGTATTTCACGTTTCTCGCACTCAAAAGAGTTGAAGTATTATCATGGCATTGTAGCAAATTATAATAAATAAAAAATCAGCAAATTACCCAACAGCAAAATACTTGTCAACAGTTTGTAACAACAATTATTTTAAATTAATAGAACAGGATCATTAATTAAGTAAATAGTACCTATACAGAGGTTTAGTATATAGTCAACTAAATGAGTATACTACCAAAGTCACCGTTTCGGGCATCCACTTTAAACTTTTAAAGTCACTGAGAACTCGATAAAACTCATTTATTTTATGGAGTCCTTTATGCTTCGATCAACAATAACTAGATAAAGGGTCACGTACAAAATCGAAGCTAAAAGCTGTCCGCGTAAATATATACTTATGTGTACTATTTGTTTACTAAGAAAGGGAGAAAAAAAGTTTTAAAACAGTTTTAAGTGCAACCTAATTACAGCCATGAAACCTTGTAATAAAGTCACAAATGTTCAAAATATTATCTAATACTTAAGATAAAACGAGCAAAGAGATAAATTACTCCCCTCGCAAATGAAAAGACAACATAAACAACATTTAGTGGGAATCCTACCTTAACACGCAATGAATAAAGTTCTTTTTCCCGTTATTGTGCGTGGTTGAAGAGCCTTGTCCAAACATTTGTACCACAGGTATAAAATCGGTAATTTTGTTCATAATTTGTTAGTTTTAAGCTTAAAATATAACCTATTCAACATGTATTTAGCGAAAGTAAGATACTCCGACCGTTAAATTGCTTTTTCGGGTATTATTTTTGCATCTTTTGAATACACTGCGGCATGTGAAACGTGCTTATATTGGTTGTGTTTCAAACAAACTAAACAAAATAAAAGCTTCAAGTGAGCTGTAATTTACCGAGACGTACTTTTCGCGCCGACCCTTTATCTAGTTATTGTTGATCGAATCCTTTATGTAAGTCTATGCAATTTGAAAATAAATTTCTATATAAAAATCGAAACAATCAATTTACCTAATAGCCAAGATAATTCAATAATTAAATAACAATGGTATCTGATTTGTCTGATGAGTCACATTACCCACTTAAGAAATCGTGGACTACGATAACGACAAGAAATTGTCCATTAACTATATCACCCAGAAAGTTGATGTTCTGAACCGGGATGCTCGATTTCGAGAAAAAATTGACGATATAGAACTATTCACCGATTTTGTTTTTGTAGGTAAGTAGTATCTATAACAAAATGTTACGAATAAACAACTAAAATGTATTTGATCCACAATTAGGCCAGAATAACCCCCTTATCACTTTCTTTTATCGTTTTAAGCGTGAGTCAACTCCACCAACCTGACGATAATCCTGCATCATACATACTTGAAGCCTTTCAGACTCTATTGATCGTAGTCTAACAATATTTTTCTATTTTAATTATTATTTTAAACGTTTTTCCACTGTTTTGAACTATCATCACTATCGTATCGTATCTTAATGCATAAGTACAATTATATAGGGGTGGGTAGGGGTAGATGTACACGACTGGACACTACTGCACATAATATCCTAAAAGTTCAACTCTCCGTCAATCGTTTGACCGCTCCGAATATAATCGAAAGTTTGGGATTGCACATATCCTAAGAGTTTAATACAAAACAAAGTTCAAATATTATTATAGGAATCGTAAATTGACACTTATTTATGCTTATATTACGTATTTACAAGTAAATTTGTTTTCTGCGCAGCTATATACAGAGTGTTCAAAAACTTTGGAGAGGAGTACTTAATGGTAGCTACCACCTTGATAGTGGAAAAACCATCAGTATACTATGTATAGGTTGTTGAGTTTAGAGGTCATATATTTTATATCCAGTTGCAGACTTGTCGAGGGAATTGCAGATCAGGCACAATAGCGACGACTGTGGAAGGATTGTGTACTCGACAGTGGTCACTATTGTTACACTGTACTAGTCAACAGGTACAGTGCTGTCACATTATACTACTATAAGGTTTTTTTAAATATTTATACATGTAAATATACTTATGTTTTATTGAATTATAGCTCATGTAATACTATTTAAAATATCACTTACAGGAAGTAGATTATTGCCTCTTTAACTGGCATCTATATCCTACCTTATATTATAAAAGCGAATATGAGTTTGTATATTACACTTTCACATCTTAACCATTCGACCAACCATCATGAAATTAAGCATACACATTACGAGAGGGTATTAAGAACGACATAGGATTTTATCCATAAAAAAGTACTGCTCCCATGAAATTGGTTAAACCTACATTAACATTAGTAAAGCCACAAGCAAAAGTTAGTTTATTACGATTTAAAATTGGTGAATAAAATGATATTACTAACAAGTGCTAAGAACATGTTTGTCTCATTAAATTGGTTTGTTTGTAATCTTATACACAGTATCACTCACTAAATAAGCTATAAATCATCATTTGTAAAATGGATATTTAAATAAAAAATACCAATCCATTACAAATATCTGTAAAAACTGTAAAAAATCAATCATTGTCAATGAGTACAGATTTTTTTTCTCAAAGATCAAGGAAATAGGTTTTTCATAAGCCACTGATGCATAAAGACATTAGAGTACTATTGTGAATCATACTCACCCTGACATCAAAGTGAACAGTATCTCTGGTTTAGTGCATATATATTCCACTGTTGGAGAACGAGTTCCAATTTGACGTCTAAGCACATTGTTAAAAACTTGCGCCACATCTTTCTTTCCTTCAAAATCAATCCTATTCAAATTCTGAAAGTAAAAATAAAATAGATGTTATCTACTATAAACAAGTAAAAAAGTAATTACGATTCACATGTCAAATAGTTTTTTTTTTCCAATAGATATACTATGGTATGCAGAATAAGTGTATACTCAGTGACAAACAAATTTCAGATGTCAAACTATAATAGACTTGCAAGTATGGGAGTAGTTGGTTCCTCTGTGCTATGACAATTTCGAAGCCAGGGTATAAAATCAATAGTAATGTATATAATAAATATAGTATATTACTAACAAACTTTACGTAAGCTGATACTTTTTAATCTTATCTTACTACTATTAATATTGTAAATATGAAAGTGAGTTTATTTGTTATGCTTTCACACCTTAACTAGTGAACTGATCAAGATGCAATTTTATATACATACTAGCGGACCGGGCGGGCCTATCTTGACAATTAAAAAATCTAAAATTCAAACCCAGCGCCACCTACCGGGTCCAACTGTAAATCTCAACCGTTTTCGGATCCACTGGAACATGCGCACAAAATTTCATCAAAATCGGTCCATCCGTTTACGAGGAGTTCAGTGACATACACACGCACAAAAGAAATTTATATATAAAGATTGTCTGGTATACAGAAAAGGTATATCCAGAAAAAATATACTGTTCCCAAGAGATAAGATAAATATACATTAACACAAGCAAAGGTGTGAGGAAAAGCTATATACATATAAATAATTGATTTGTCAACATAAGGAAAGCAAATAACGTAAACGCTATGTGACCTTTATTAAATACATAGTAAATTCCACATGATTCATTTCACATATGAAGGATTATAACTCAGTTACAAGAGTAGTGACCAGCCCCACAACTACAGTTCTATTGAGATTCATTATATATAGCTATAGAGTGCAGTGACTACTTAACATCAGAGGGATTGCATACCTGTATAAAAAAAATTTTAAAGTAGCATATTGGTTTGTCGATGCTTAAGAGAGTCATGCAGTCTAAAATATCTTTTCAAGAAAATTAGAAATATTTTGCACTATAAAATGAAATTTCATGACATAATACAGTCACTAACATACTACCTGGTTACAAGAAGATTTTTATATTCACATTAGTTAAAGAAAAGCTGGTCTAATGTTAATGATCTGGGAACTATGATAGAAATCACTACTAAATACAATAAATTTGTCTTTAATAAATTAATACTAAATACATGAATATACTGCTTTAAAATATAACAACTGTTCTCATTACAAAACAGTATAAACTATTTAAAATATTCTGTTTAATATCAAATTGATTGTGTCAGTGTTAACTTAAATTAATGGTACCTATATACACTTCTATTTTATTCTCCTCTGTATCTTATGTTTTGTTACGATAATGTCCAATAATTTGAAGAATTTTTTTTTTTATTATGAACGCTGAAATGTATAACTATATTTTTTCTGCATAAAGATCTTTTTTTCATAATTGCAATGCAATTAGTGTTTTTCACATACTCCTTATGACCACAGCTTGCTACAAATTTTAACATTATGTGTTAAAAACAAAATAATCAAGAATAGAATATTTAATTTGATATCATTGATGATTATAAAGAGGTAATGTTTGTTAGTTTGTGACGTAGTAGGGGGTAATGTCAGGAACTACTGATCCGATTAGAAAAATTATTTTTGTGTTGTATAGCTCATTTATTGAGGAAGATTATAGGCTATATATCATCACGCTAAAAGTAACAGGAGCGGAGCACCAATGAAGAATGTTTCAAAATTGGGCTTATTTTCCTCTTGAGCACTTTCACTGCGTGTTAGCGTTAGCTCAAAGTAACATTCCACATGGACAAAGTCGCAGGCAGAGGCTAGTAATATTATAAGAGGTAAAGTTTGTGAGGTTGTAGAGTGTAATCTCAGGAACTACTAAACCAATTTGGAAAATTCTTTTACCAATAGAAAGCCACGTTGTTTGTGAGTGTCATAGGCCAATATTTACCCGAAAAATAATCAACATTATATATATAATACTTTTTATATGCCTTTTATTAATATATTCTACACACCACATTTAGTTATTCCTACAATAATACACACATTTACAGTCCCTGGCCATATTATTCTTAACATAGCCAACTGACATAACATAACTGACTGAACTGACTATACAAATTCTCTTATTTTGCTTTAAGCTTATGAATTGAATCTAATTTTAAAGATAGTCTCATAATTCCTAACAAAATATGAAATAATCAATCAATATTGATTTAATGAATTAACACATTTGTGTAAAATCTCAATGTGATATAACACAATGGTTTCCTAGAAATAAAACCTCAATATTATCAAAACCAATAGTTAAAATTATATATTAGCCTAATTTGTATTATTATTATTATTTTATTATATACTAATTCTTATTACACAAATGATTAAAATAATTACATTAAATATAGAAAATTTGTTTAGATTTTTATCATATGAATCACAACCAATCATTTATGAAATTGAACCTTATGCTAAAGAATGAAAGAATATATAATTGCATATACTAATAATGAATACATACCTGTATCAAAAGCAACAATAAATTGGTGTTATACAATTCCTGAGCTAACTGTGCAACAATTATGTCTGTCTGTGGTTCTGCATCTGATGTACCATACAGCATGTTCTTTATCAAGACCTGATGATTATAGTATACAATTAATATCTTACAATTAATATCTTCATTATCACATAGCAACAATCTAAATGACAATGTACTTACCAAATTTTTGCTAACATCTTCTTGAGCTTTCTCTGCCTTTTTATCACCTCTCTCTAAGGCAGTTACAGCATCTTTTAACGATCTCACAAGCTCCGCTGGGCTTTTTTGAGACTTACCAAAAAGAGGCATAGTATTTCAAGAACTTAGGCTGTTGATCTAACCAACGCTCTCTACATAAGATTGTGCCTGTAAATAACAATTACAAAAACACAATTTTATTACCCGAATACCATATTATAATACACATACTTCGATATTCAATAAATGCAAGAGAAACAAAAATTGACAAATTATAAAAATTTTGCCAACCTGGCGGTGTAACTAAACTTTATAGTATGTAGGTATAATAATTGTTTTCATTTTACGTATATTAGAGATAAATGCACAAATAAAAGTAAATATAACTCACTTTTTAGATAAAATATACAATTTTGCCTAGTAAGACAGACCACAAGA
Organism: Antheraea pernyi; assembly: GCA_015888305.1. Lineage (NCBI taxonomy): Eukaryota > Metazoa > Arthropoda > Insecta > Lepidoptera > Saturniidae > Antheraea > Antheraea pernyi. The sequence continues at coordinate 203,715 of MU159005.1, forward strand.
AACGAACAGCTGTGATGTCAATAGAAATCAGTGTTGTCAAAGAAAAATTATACAATTGCACGACTGAATAAAATATCCAACCTTCATTTGTCAAGATTTTTATTTTACCACGCACCGGTGCAATTCAGCACTTAGCGCCGCGTCGCTTCGTTTGATGCATTTTGGTACAGTAATATTTCATTAAAATAATGATTTAGCATTCTGAAGCCTAGCTGGAGCGTAAGGTTTTTTAATTACGCAAAATAGATCTTGATATATCACCCATGTTATATTTAACAATGGCAAAATAACTTCATTATGTTATAATCTGGTACATTCAATTAATCATTGTTGTATTTCTTTTTTAAAGCATGCAAAAATTTTCCGTTCTGAATATTATTTTATATTTCCTACTTATGCAATTAATCATATTTATTGAAGAATATAGCTGCCATTAGCTAATCCGTTATTATTATAAAAGATCTTATGATAAATGCAGTGTTCCAAAAAATTATTGGTTCTCTTGGGAAATCTCTTCTATTTTTCTTATGCAAAATAAGCAAGTTATACTACACAAGATTCCTCCCTTATTACAGATTATATGAACAAAGCAAAATTAAGAATAAAAAACTACGTTACAAATTAAATATCCTGAAAATATATTCGTCGTATGAAATATTTACATATATCAGATGTCTTCGTTAGTATACGATTACAAGGAAAAACACTAAATATAATATATCCTATTTTATTTTAGATCCATAGAAGCATTTGCCAATGTCAATGTTCTATTTCAGCAGTTTTCAAGACAATGTTGCCGTCGCACTTAAGCAAACAAAACATAAATATTTTACAATGAAAAAAAAAACTAGTCCGGTGAAGCTGTGAAGACCCTGCCGGGTCAATAGCGTAGTCAGTTCGAGAAAAAAAAAATTTACAATGAAAAATATAAATGATATAACTTATCTATAATACTTCTAAATTTGCACGATTCTGGGCTTTTCTATGCTAGATATTTCATGCATACTTAAACATAAACAAACGGACGATAGTAAAATTGAATATGTGCAATGGAAGTGTTTGTGTAATGCGCCGATTATAATCAAAGATCACTAACAAATTAATTAAATTGTACTAGATTTTAACCACAACTAAATTTCCATTATATTAATTGTTTAGTTAAGAGAACCTACATTAATTTTAAACGGTATATTCGCTTCTGATAGCTTTTGGTTTAAATTTATTTAGTACTAGCTTCTGCCTGCAACTTCGTCCGCATGGAATAGTTTAAACTAATATTAAATAGCAGCGGAAGCTCTAATAAACAAAAACTCGATTTTGAAACATTCTTCATTGGTGCACCGCTCCTATTGGTCTTAGCGTGATGATATATAGCCTATAGCTTTTCTCAATAAATGAGCCATCTAAGACGGAAGCTCATTCAACCAAATCAGTTAAAGATTTAGTACTCTTCTCTCGTACTTAACTCCAGCCGTCATTCCAATTACAATAACTTTTAATAGAATGGACCGATTTGAATGAAACAAAGACTTAGTTACTCCTGAGGATATGCTTTATGATTTTCTTGCTGAGGTTTTATTGTGAACTCAGTGCTTTAGCAGCGATGCGTGTTCATACAAACAGACAGACAGACATTTCTAAAATTGATTTAAATGTATTTTATTACTTATTCCTAGACACCTGCAACAATTTTTTTCACGAAATTCGATAAAGTACACACGCGTTAGATTTACATTCTTATTATATGTATAGATATATATTAATACCTTATTTTCTTATGGAATATTTACATTACACGTCCACTTAACATATTTTATTTCTACTGTCATTTAATGTTATATAGCTGGACAAACAACCATTATAACACAATTTATATGGATGACGTAAAATAAGTACACTCAACCACTCTCTGATATTAAAACACCATTAAGTACCAATTGTTGAGTGCAAAACTGGGGAACTACCCGTGATTATTAAAATTTCAGTTACAGTTACCGTTTGTGCAATTTGATCTAAATGCTCTAGCAACTCTACTCAGCAAAAACGTGTCATTTTATGCACATTTAGATACAATTAGATTAGTCTGTGACGTTTAGGTTAGTTGCGTTTCATAGTAATTGAGAGTATTATTTTGATTTAGAAGTCATGGCAGAAACCTCCAGTGAAAAAGTTTCAAAGAAGTGAGTATATAGTGAAATCAGTATGTATGCTCTGAGGACTCTTAGTAACCTGACTTTAAAAAATAAAAGTCTAATAAGTCGTTGTACCTCCACCAATGTGTTAACAGCAAAAAGCAAAGGGTTGGTTGATTATTTCTTATAAGTTATTTTGTTCCAATTATTCAACGTTTATTATTTATTTATATTTTAGTGAGTTAAAGCGCCGGTTAAAAGCTGAACAGAAATTAAAGGAGAAAGCTGAAAAGGTTGCACAACAACCTGTTCAAACTGCGACCGAGAAAAAAATATCAAAACAAGAGGAAGAAATTAGTCCTAATGAGTATTATAAGCTTCGATCTGCCGCTGTGGCAGCACTCAAAACAGGAGCGAAAGAGGAACATCCTTATCCTCATAAATTCACTGTGACAATTTCTTTAGAAGAATTCATTAATAAGTACAATAATTTAAATAGTGGAGAAGTGCTAGAGAATACAACTGTATCACTCGCTGGGCGAGTGCATTCTATTAGGGAGTCCGGAGCTAAACTAATATTCTATGACTTGAGAGCTGAAGGAGTGAAAATTCAGGTATGAATGAAAACCTGCAAATATTATTTACACATCCATTACATTGTCTCCTAATTCAATCTGAATGTTAGAACCTGCACATATTTTGACTACTGATACATTATTGACACACCCTATTCTGGTTTGAAGGGTGTGGCGAGCTACTCACACTGATGCATGAGTTAGAGCTCTAGGTCATAAGAACTTCAAATTCATCGCTTTGTCGTCAGATATTTTATAGTTAGCATTTCCACAGTCGTTATAATTTATTTTAATACTAGCATTTGTTTAAGGCTTCACTCACATTAATGTAGATTTAATGTAATTCCAGGAATAGTTTTATTTTTTGTGGATTTTTTTTTTTTTTTTTTATGTCATAGGTGGCAAACAAACAGGTGGGTCACCTGCTGTTAAGTGAACACCACCGTCCATGGACACTAACAACACCAGAGGAGTCGCAAGTGCGTTGCCATCTTTTGGAGGGAAGGGTTAGAGGAGGGAAAGGGAGAGGAGAGAGGAGAGGGGAGGGGAGTTGGGTCTCCGGCGCTCTCACTGACCGAACGAAACTCAACAATGCAAGCACTGTTACTTCACGTCGGATTTCTATGAGAGGGTGGTACTACCCCGGGCGAGCCGACCCATTCATACTGAAACCTGTAATAGTTTCAGCGTGGCTCTACCACCATTAAAAGGGATGAAAGTATTTACATCCTTTTCTGTATCTCAGACTGACTATTGTGTACTTAAGGTGTGAAGGCATAACAAATTAACAATCAAATTCACATTTATAATATTAGTGAAGATTACACAAAATATATTCAAAGTATACCTTTATAACAATTATCAGTGTTCTCTTATGTCTACATACACACTATGAGTATGTCTTGTAATCAGCTCAACTGTTATTTAATCAAAAGGTTTAAGATTTAATCCCTGGATATGACTAATTAATGTATGATGAACTTTATGGTCACTTCTGTGTCTGTTTGTTAAATATCTACATATTTTTAAATGACTGATGTTTAGTTACCATAATATAAGCTAGTTAGCATATTATGATCACTGCCCATGACATTGTGTCCTCATATTTATTTTATTTAAAGGGTAATTTTATTATTATCAGCAACACTCATTACGATTGTAACGAAAATGTTCCAGGTTATGGCTAATGCAAAGCTGTATGAATCGGAAGAAAAATTTGAGACTGATACTGATAAGCTGAGGCGTGGTGACATCATAGGTTGCATTGGACACCCAGGAAAAACAAAGAAAGGGGAGTTGTCCATTGTACCACAATCAATTAAGTTACTCTCTCCATGTCTTCATATGCTGCCTCATTTACACTTTGGTCTCAAAGATAAAGAGACCCGGTTTAGGAAAAGATATTTAGATCTCATTTTAAATGATCAGGTATGTATTATAGTTAGATTACTTTAATCTATGGATATATATACAAGGTTTGACCATAATCGACATTTCAAGACAGTTGAGGCATCAAATTTAAAGTGGCAAAGGAGGTTTAACATACTATAATTTGAAAATTTAAAAAAAACTGAAGAATCATGGTAAATGTTTTACTAATACCTTTGGGTGAAATAAAACCACATAAGTTAAAAGATTTATAAATAAACTAGCTGTTATCTTTGAATTTGTTTGGCATTGTTTATTATCTTAACAATATATTTTATGTGAAGAAGAAAAACAAAAATATACTTTACTTATAAAATATATTTGTAAACAATGTTATCTGTATACTTATATTTTCCTGCTAAGCTCTACACATCACACATCGCTTATCCCACTTCTTCATTGAAAGGAAAGTCCACATCACTGAATGCTTAGAGTTTTTAAAGATTGTACTTCTTAATGGTCCAATAACTTATATATATATATATAAGAAGATTCTGTGATGTCAAATATTCATGTATTTTGTTACTACGTCTTTAATAAATTTACAATAAAAACAGATAAATAATAATCATTTATATGATGATAAAATTGTAAAAAATGGTTTTCTGTCTTGTTTTGCCACTTATACGAAATTGTGAGAAAAGTTTTAGTTGAAATTTATTACAATTTATACCTTGATATACCTATATCACAATAGTAAAATAGGTTTTTATCAATGCATGTGTTAACTTGTCTTGTTTCAAAAGAATTTTTCAATTTCTGTCTTTTATTCAAAATGTCAGATTCAGTAACTATCTTTGTCATTTGCTTTGTATTAATAAATAATATTATTATTATTTAATAATTTAATATACGTTTCAATATTAGGTAAGGCAAACATTCTATACAAGAGCCAAAATTATAGCATATGTAAGAAGATTTTTAGATAATATGGGCTTCTTAGAGATAGAAACCCCAATGATGAACATGATCCCAGGGGGAGCTACAGCAAAACCCTTTATAACACATCACAATGATCTTAATATGGACCTGTTTATGAGAATTGCTCCAGAGTTGTATCACAAGATGTTAGTTGTTGGTGGCCTTGACCGTGTTTATGAAATTGGAAGGCAGTTCCGTAATGAGGGTATAGATTTAACACACAACCCTGAATTTACAACATGTGAATTTTATATGGCATACGCTGATTACAATGATCTAATTACTATAACAGAAACAATGTTGTCAGGAATGGTGAAAAGCATTCATGGTACTTATAAGGTAAGGAGTAATTAATCTTGATTCATAAAACTTGATCTATAAAAGAAAACAATGTATTTGTGATATTTTCTATTGTTAAAAAATTACAGGTAAAATACCATCCAGATGGTCCGAGTGGGGAAGAAGTTGAAATTGATTTTACTCCGCCATTTGCTAGAGTTCCTATGATTGCGACTTTGGAAAAGGTTCTGAATGTGAAATTGCCTTCTCCGGATAAACTGGACACGGCTGAAGCAAACTCTCTCCTTAGCCAATTATGTGAAAAACATGAGGTAATATTACTATGTAACATTTACATACATATTTATGGTAATATAGTTTTTTTTTTAAGTATAATCTTCTAATCTTAGATAGCCAGACTTTTGTGTTTGATGTACTATTGATCTATATCATATTTGATAAACATTTAAATTTACTATAGGTGGAATGCCCACCACCACGGACAACAGCTAGACTACTTGATAAATTAGTTGGTGAATTCCTTGAAGACAAATGCATCAACCCTACATTTATTCTGGATCATCCACAAATTATGAGCCCATTGTCTAAGTATCACAGGGACATACCAGGACTGACTGAAAGGTAATAAAAAATTTGTTTGCTTGAACCAATATCAATTTGAACCATATTTAATGAATAAAATAATCCTATTGATGCAATTTTATTTAATTATAACCAGAATAAATGTGTAATTATAGTCTGCAGATTTTATTTCACAATTAAATGGCTGTTCCAAATATGAAACAAATATTAGGGCACAATTTTGCAGACGGCCACTTAATATGAAACTAAGAACAGCTTGTATTATGATAACTAAACTCACATGTAACATATATATAGAGATATTTAACCCTCTCTAATACAGAACTTACATTAGGGTTTACTAAGGCTAATATTAAAACATTTTTATTTTCAGGTTTGAACTATTCGTAATGAAGAAAGAAATCTGTAATGCGTATACTGAGTTAAATGACCCTGCTACTCAGAGAGAAAGGTTTGAGCAACAAGCTAAAGATCGAGCGGCTGGTGATGATGAGACTCCACCAACAGATGAAGCATTCTGTACTGCCCTTGAATATGGACTTCCACCCACTGCTGGTTGGGGACTTGGCGTCGATCGCCTCACTATGTTCTTAACAGATGCAAACAACATTAAGGTAACATTTAATTTTAAGCATCATGTATATCAAAATATTAAAGGTGGTACTAAATGTTAAATCTAACAATTATTAATGGTAACAAACTGTTGATAACAGAATATCTAAATAAAGGTAGACACAGAGTAAAGAATCAGAAAAAAAAACGCCACATGCAAATAGGTTTTATCATTTCTATCTAACATAGCGAGACAGCTAAGGTCAATTGTATTAATATGAGGTTATATAATCCATGCTAAATTATAGGGATATATGGTGAAAATAAAATTATCTTAATAGTTTGAAAATATTACAATTCAATATTAGTATTTCTTGGTAAAAAGTGTTACTCAAGTTAAAATAACTTATGGGTTTATTCTTTTTTTTAAATTAGTTCTATTAGGTTTGCTTCAGGAACTTAGCCTGGGTAGTATATAGGTCTCTAAACACCTTATCAATGATTAGTATAATTGTAACAGTTCAGTTTTTAATTAATTACTGGTTAGTTTTTGCCTATAGTCTATCCCTATGATTTCCAAAATAGTCTATAACGATTTTATGACCACTAGCAAAGGGGTAATGTCATTGAAAAAAAAACCGGGAGTCCTTGGGACACAATTAAGAATCAATGATAATGATCTCATTTAAGTAGATTGTGGATTCAATTTGGCATTCCTTGCATGGAACAATACACACACTGTCTATTTAAATACTGCTCCTATAATATGAGGACATGTCTATCTACATAGATGTTAAATTAACTTTTAAAACATATTTGAAGTTAAAGAATTGACAAAAAATCATGGTAAGTGGTCTATGAGACAAAACAGATCTATCCTGATGTTAAATACACGAAGTAGCCTACGACAGTAACGTGGTTATCCAAGATAGTAATAAAGTAGAAAGGTAGTTGGCTGTCAAGTGAGACTGCTAAAACACATTTAGCCCAAGATATGCAACTTAAATTCATCACTAGCTACCAAGCTAGTGAGGTAAACAATAGAAAATACTCTTCTAAAGTTTCACCACAATATGATTTAAATTTACAAGAAATTTCCAAGCACAATACCAGTATCCTTTGCATAAAGGAATTATAGTATAGTAGCAAATTTTTGTCAGATATGTTTTTAACCCTGGGTTATTTATTCTCTTAGGAAAACATAATAAATTATAATCGATAAGCAGATCCGGCGGACGTTGTCCCGCCCTGACCCATTATATACCTAAACCATCCTCGTGAATCACTTTATGTACTGGTAAAAACTGCACGGAAACTCGTTCAGTAGTTTTTGGGTTTATCATGAACAGACAGACAGATGCGGAAGGGGTCTTTATTTTATACCATGTAATGATATATTATCTGTAATGATAATTTATGTGATTTTTTAATACATTATAATTTTGGGTGCAATTGTAAAAATACAATTATTGTAATGATTTTCTATATTATTACAGGAAGTATTGCTTTTCCCTGCAATGAAACCAGATGATCCAAACAAGCATAACAATGAAGAGGGAAATGCAGCCGATAGCACTCCCTTATTACAAAATGGAGCTTAGTCAATGAGAACAGTGTTCACAATTAACACTGTTAAAAGTTTTTCACATAGAAAAGTTTTACTAACAAATTTCATAACTATTCACCTCCTACTCATACTTAACCCTTTGCACTCGTAACTTTTTTCATTTGTATTACCAGCAGCTAGAAACTACGATTGTTTGCTGTTATCGAGAGCATAACAAGCTGTGACAGTCATTTGTCCCCAACATTTGGAATAACTGCTCCGGAGCCCTTGAGTGCAAAGAGTTAAATAATATTTTCAGACAGTGAAATAAATATATTGGGAAATAAGAAAAGTATTTTACTAAAATTCATTAATTTATAGGTCTGATGAATGATGATGGAGTTAGCTACATATGTGATGTTTAACAGTCTAACAAAAAATCAACCTTTTAATTGTAGTAAATTCTTTCATATAAACTGGAACATTAGCAATGCTTATAAATTGGAAATGACTGAATCAATTTACAAGATTCTTTATTGATTAATTCTATATTCTCTGACTAGGTTTTACTAATGTTTTATTATCTTAGGTAATAATATACATGAATGGAGTTAGGAAATTAAAAGTAAATTAAGTTGATTGATTTATTTATTAAACTTAACAGAATTAAATAATTTTATCATCCTTCACTATACCTTTAAACTAACTTGTTCCTATTTAATGAATGATTATTGTATTTTTGCACAGGTTCAGTAAGCAAATATTTAGATACAAAGGAAATCATGAACATAAATTGTCCACTTCCTGTTATTATAGAATAACAATAATAATATATAACATATCAACAGTTTAATATAGTATTTTTAGGCAGCCCTAATAAAAAGTGCTATCCCTTGGTAAAGTTTTAAGAAAAATTGTAATAATTTTGTATTCAATGTGAATGGAGTACAGCTCGTATTCTATAACAGATAAGACACATGAAACTTTATAATACATTAATAAAAACCTGTGAAATTCCTAGAGCTTATTATGTACAGATAAATAAAAGAGATTAGGCATCTATAAAATATAGTAATTACTACATCAATAGATACATTTTGAATATACCAATATTTATAATGTACTAACAAATTATAGTTTCACAGTATAGTAGATGAGTGGCAAATTGTAATAAAAAAGTATGGTATAACTTAGTTGCTGCAATAGTAGATCTCAAAATAAGGTTTTTATGTGTTAAGTGCCTATGACAACCGCTGGACAGGTAGAATTGTAGTGTTCACCTAAACTATACATATGTCTGTGATAAGTTATGAGCAAAGGTGGACCTTCAAATTCTGAGCCTTGCTCAATTAAATCGGGACCTGTAGCTTGTATTACACTAATAGGACACTTTAGTAAACTAGATAAAGCTTTAATCTCCAACTGACCACCCCACACTTTTGTGTCTCTTATTTTATTACAGTAATCATCAAACTCTATGTCCGTTAGCATGTCACTTGTATCTGGATTGCTCATAAATGGAATGAAATCCACCTTATTTTGTTTTATGTAGTCGGAAACATCATTTCTTAATTTGTCAATGTCCAATGTTTTTTTTCTTGTTAATTCCATTTGATGTGATATTGCATTGTACAAGCAGTCACCATCTGAAGGTATTGGCATAACTTGAAGGTTTTTTTGTTTTAACTTGTTAGTTATTGTCGATATTTCCACATTTCTAGGCCCTTGAAGATTTTCTTTATCTTGTAGCTTTATTTGTTCTTCACGCTGTTTCTCTTGTTGAGATTTTTTCTCTCTACGTCGTTGGGCTTTAGAAACTTTCGTTCTTGTCGTTTCCACCTCAATTAACTCCTCGGTGTCATCTCCTTCATCTATATTTCCAGCAGCTTCAATTTCTTGTTTATGGCGTGCATCCAATTCAATTTCTAACCTAGCTATTTCATTTGTAAGCTCTTTCTTTTTTGTTTTGTCATTTTTTGCAGCCTTTTTGAGTGCTTGTATTTGGGATTGCAGTTCTTTTTTTTCCTTTCTATGTCTATTTTCTACAGAACATAGAGTTTCTTGATCGTCTCCCATTTTCTATCTTATGAAGATTGTCATTGATGCATCATTATGTTTTATAATTAATAAGTGTATACGCCATACGGTATGTACTTACACCGAACCGTTACAATTTCAGTTATATACGTTGAAGACCACTTTTACGTGTAGGAGAATTTTGTATAGGTACTTAATTAAATTTCTCTCTCTACGGTATACACCACAGACTACTGTATACACTTTTACAGTATACACTATACCATAGATAAGACAAAGTATACTCAATATGGACATAATATACTAAACAGTACTAGTAGCCAAAAAGCAATCCGAAAGAGATATCTAATACCGAGGGTTCGTGTCCCTTTCTAATAGGGTGACAACAATATTTTTGCTATATGAGACAAATTTGGTCTTACAATCTTCCTACTAATCGTTTATTATAAACACATGGATGTAGAAAATTTTCATTAGTAATGGAAAAATACTGAAGAATTAGGGATGAGTTAAAAAAAAATTATTAATGTGGTGAAATCCCCTATGGATACGCCACCCTCCTGGGAGAAGGGTGGGTTATGTCCGACTCGCACGGACTAAAACCCCACGGTGTACCAAGAGACCGTAATTGTTGAGGCGGCAAGGGATCGTACAATGATAATCAACCTTGTAGAGACGCCCCAACGGTCCGCCTAGTGGAAGGTGACCGCCAGGCTACTACCTATAGAGAGGCAGACTCAGACTGGGTACACACCAGCTGCCTCCCCTCGTCGAGACACAGCCAAAACCCTCTCTTACGAGATAAATAATACAATGTATCGATTTATTAATGGACCTTAGTGCTATAATTGTTACAGTTTACAAGTTAATACAGTTCAAATATTTTAAATCTTATGGACGCGCTTCATTTCGGGATCGATTCATACCTACTACAAGTGCACAGATCACCCATACATCGAATACTAATATTTAGGAAAATAGTAACTCTAAGACTTTATTACTTTTATAAAAAAAGTTGCGCGCACGGCGGACGTTGTCCCGCTCTGACAATAAAAAAAGTGTGGGTGTACTTATGTACACGCGTTAGATGTTATACTTCTTCGCCGTAACTAAATAAAATTCTTTTCAAAAAAAAATTTACTCTCATCGTTTTTCCCTAACGCGCCAAAAGAAGTATAACTTCAGAAGCATTGAAGTTAAACATATGCTGACTTAAGCTAAATTTTTTGTAGGTATTATCATGCTCTACAACTTTTCTCTAGAACTCAATCATATATATATCTCATCGTTAAAGCAGCGTTCGTAAGAAACGTTTTCGTTCGACCATTTTTTTCTCCGACTTATTTTGAATATCCGACTACAACTAAAAAAAGGTGTGTGTGCGATTCACACACGATAGAAGTGAAGCTTCAGTAAATAGACAAAAGAATGAGATGAATATATATAACAAATGTCGGATAATTACAAAGTTTATTTGTTTAAAAATGAATTTATTATTTTTTTATTAATAAATTCATAACTGAACGGTTTCGAGAAAAATGCTATATACATGTATTTTTCGAATATATTAACGCTTTTAATGTGTATGTTATAATTTATATGATTTATAACATATTAATTATAACGTAATCATTACATACAAATTAAAAGCGTTAATATATTCGAAAAAGACATGTGTTAGATAATTTGGGCGTGTTGGATATCGGCCCATTAGCTCAGTTGGTTAGAGCGTCGTGCTAATAACGCGAAGGTCGCGGGTTCGATCCCCTCATAGGCCATGTAAGTTTTTCAATATATTTGTATAGTATTTTGTTACGTAATATATAATTGATTTATATATAATTTTAATGTGATAAAAATAATTACAAAGTTCATTTGTTTAAAAATGAATTTATTATTTAGCAAAAGATATAAAAATACTCACAAACACTGTTAAATTAAAATAATAACACACCACGCTGACTTCTTACTAAAAAGCTGTAATACGCAGCCGCATACAGTGTACAGTAGTATTACGTACTCACGTACTTTTCACATATACTAACACACGTTAAATGCTCAAATACAAGCAAGTATTAAACAGTGTGCAATATACATGTACACCGTGGCTCACAAATTTTTGTATTTGTGTCTCTTACCTGTCGTTCCGTTGCATCCGGTTTGACACACCGACATTTGCTCTCTCGCTCTGGCTCACTAATTTTTGTATTTGTGTCTCTTACCTGTCGTTTTTCCGTTGCATCCGGTTTAAAATCACAACGATTCTAAAGAAGTTTCACTTCAAAAAGTCTTTTAAACTTTCGGCTCAATATATATAGCCTATGACACTCACAGATTATGTGGCTTTCTATTGGTTAAAGAATTTTCAAAATCTGTTTAGTAGATCCAGAGAATTACTTCCTACAACGTCACAAGATCACAAACTTTACCTTATTTATAATATTATTATTAGTATATATTATTGATGTGAAACACTATATAGGTGAGAGAAAACCTGATTGTTGGCGTGGTGAGACGTGGCGACGCGATGCCATGCGCAAGCGACTGTGCGCAATCTCTCTAGCCACACTGAACTTGCATAACTATAGTATATAATGTGTTGTTTACTACGTTACACATGTGTTCCACATCAGCCAGGTGTCTCGTGACGGCTCAATTTCTAAATTTTATATATACCTAAATTTTTCTCACGAATCACTTTTTTATATTATTATTAATTATTATAATATAGAAATTATGATATATTACTATCATTAATATTCTACTTTTTGTTATATTGGATCCCATAATGCCAAATCAAATTATAATTTCACAAGGTCAAGGATAATAATAAATTTACCGAAACAATTCACGTTGCCTAACATATAACGTCCAATTTATGATATACATATAATGCAATCACAAAAAGTCATTCCTTGACAGTTACTCAAAACAAAAATTAACATTAATTTAAAAATTACTGAAGTACAGATGGTTATAATAGTGAAATAATCTTAGCGCAGGAGAAATCGTTGGTATAGCGTTTGCTTTTAATAACTGACGAGAATTAGTAGTAAAAAGCAGGAAATTCGAAGTGACTACTGTATACTGTCGACTGAATTTTTTGCTTAACAACGACACGGCTGAGCCATTTTTTGCTAGAATAGCAGAATTGTAGTTTTAAATCCTCTATTCTCCTATTATGCTACTCTTTAAATACGTGCCAAAACTTCGTATTCTTGTCTCGCTAAAAATTAAGCTCAAAATTAATTCCGATAAAATCATAAAAAATGTTCGCACATCTTTGTCATTTCAATACTAATTTGAAATTAGCATTTTCAAGTTCCTATAATGTGAGTAAAAACCACGGGTATAGTTATTGTCTTGCGACAATCGTCACGCAGTCCGATATTTCATAGCACATGACGATAATGTATTCCTATTTCCTACGCCTAAATGTATTGTGACCATAGACAAGGCTTCCTGATGATATCCGTGGGTTTAGAAGTAGCATTAGATTAGTAATTTTGGTCACCTTTATAATAATATTGTCTGTGTTGTAATCTGGTCACACTAGACAAAAACCAATGAACCGATAAAACCGCCAAGCTGTTTTCTTTTCTTGGCAGTGTACTAATTTGTAATAAGAGATATTTTAGTTTATTATTTTCTAGTTATTAATAGGTTTTTTGAATATTATAGATTATAGAAAATGAATCCTTGTTTAGTTCCTGCTCCTCAACAAGACTCCGACGGTGATGGAAGATGGAATAGTATTGTACGTTTTCTCTCGTTTTTGGAGTATTTATTGAAGAATCTATTTAACGTTGTATATGCTTATATACACCGATTGTTTCCTCACAAGTTGTAGGATAATCAATTTATAACAATGAAGGTGTATCTAAATTGAAGTTTGTATTTTGCAATTCATTCATTGGTACATTTATTTTCTAGCACAACAGATTCCTGTCGGACGCTAAAGGGAAAGATGCGGATGTAATCTTTATAGGGGATTCTATATTACAAGCACTGGAGCATACTGAATTGTGGAACCAGTGGTTTGCTCCACTTCACTGTCTCAATTTTAGTATTCATAGAGATCAAACTCAAAATGTACTTTGGCGTATCAAGAATGGAGAACTTGATCACGTTGATCCTAAAGTAAGTTATTGATATTAGGCAAATTTAATTTGGTATTTAAAACCTTTTTATAATTAACTTTTCATTCAGGTAATTGTTTTACATGTTGGAACAAATAATGTTGCACATACTGCGGAAGAAATATGTGGAGGTATTTTAGAAATAATAAGAACAATCAGGGAAAAGCACCCAAGTACTTATATAGTTTTACCTGTAAGTATAATAAAACTGTTAATAATTGACCCACATATTTCTGATATTTGAAGGTGTGAGTGGATGAAGATGATAAAGCAACAAATATGTAATTTTACAATTTTTGGACATAAGGACAATAGGATAGGATAAGACACAATAGGAATTTTGGACAATACATTTTTGTAGGTGGTAAAGCCACTCTGAAGCTATTACTGGTTTCAGCATGAATGGGCCGACTTGCCTGGGGTTGTACCACCCGACCCACAGAAAACCGACATGAAGTAACAGTGCTTGGGTTTCGTTCAGTCAGTGAGAGTGCCGCAGGCCCACCTCCCCTCTCCCTCTCATCCTTCCTACCCAAACACAGGCGCCTCTCCTGGTGTTGCTAGTATCTATGGACAGCAGTGATAATTTACCATCAGATTGTTATGCCTATTTGTTTGCTAACTATAATATAAAAAAAACAATATTTTCATTTAGGTCATAAATATTTTTTTTTAAAAAGGTTGCATATCATCTTAATCCATTTGTGTCTTCAATTGAGTTGCAATAAATAATTTTTATGCATATTTTTTTAGAGTCTTCTACCCCGTGGCCAATATCCTAATGCTCTAAGAGAAAAAAATACTAAAATCAATCAACTTTTACATGAGAAAGTATCTAATATGAACAAAGTTGAGATGGTGTGGATAGATAAAGGTTTTATTCAAAGTGATGGTACTATAAGTCACCATGATATGCATGATTACCTTATACCTAGTAATGCAGCTTGTAGAAAGGCATTCGAACCTATACATGATCTCTTGCAGCAGATATTGTCTGAGGGTGAACCAGAAAAAGACTTGACACCATCTGAATAAACTTATTTACTTATATTTATATTATTAATGCAGCTTATTATTGTGCAGCAAGTTCATTGTGATTAAAAAAGTAGTACTTACTTAGCTTTTTATATAAAAATTTAGATGTATTTAATCATATTTTTATTTTGTGAACTTTACATTCCAAATTAGTATTACGATTGTTTAATTGGCTGTGTTCGTACTACATTATTATCTAATCATTATAATTATTAAGTACATTTAGGTTTACTCACAATGGGCCTATAATATTTATTCTCAGATATGTGAATAAGGGTAGTACTAATAATTAAAGGGTATTTTTACTTGTCATTAAGGAAACTTATAAATATTTATGCTTAAAAAAGATTGTATCGTGAAGTTAACATTCAGTGTGATTGATTCTCAAAAACATGTTGTTACTCATTTTTGTAGTGTATAAGTTGAACTCTAAAAATGGTGCGTTTACATTTTCAGTGTACAATATAAAAAATTATAAACCAAATTCCCAAAAGAGAACTGATTAAAGTATAGAGTTATTTTGTGTCTGAATAAAAAAAAATGTTGGGCCAACCTGTACATATATAGTGGTGGTAAATTTTGTTAACAGTTTTTGTTAAATTTAAATTAGTACATCAATAACTTAGCTTTTAGCACATTACATATATGTAACCAAAGATTTTACAATTTTCTGTCACTTCTATACCAAAGCTATTGACAGAATATGAACTGTATGAGTCTATTTTTGATAATATTTCATTTTTGGAAGGTTAATAAGGTTGTATGATATGATATTGCAATGTCTTTTTGTCATAATGATAATAAGTTAACACTAAATTGATGAGAATACTCATTAAGTGTTGTAAACATTAATACTATAAACTATGTCATTGTAGTGTATTTTAGTTGCTATTTATTAAGGTACTCAACCTGCCAAACTTGTTGCTTGAATCTCTTATTGTTATGGTTTATGGACTATTTATTTGCATGAAGAAGCTTCAGAGAAAACAGTGCAATTTTCTTATAAAATAAAAATTAAAATCATTACATTCGTTTTATTTCTGAAGGTGGTAGAGCCACGCTGTAGCTATTACTAGTTTCAGCATGAATGGATCGGCTCCCCCGGGGTAGTACCACCCTCTCGCAGAACACCGACGTGAAGTAACTATGCTTGCATGGTTTCTTTTGGTCAGTGAGAGCGCCAGAGGCCCAATTCCCTACCCCTCCCCCATACACAGGCTGGCAACGCACTTGCGACTCCTCTGGTGTTGCTAGTGTCTATGGACGGTGGTGATCACTTAACATCAGGTGACACACATGTCCATTTGCCGACTATGATATAAAAAAAAATATTTTTTTCTAAAATTATCAATTATTCTTTACGAGATATAAAAATTTGAATAATTTATGGTTTAGTCTTCGATCAACAATATCAACATAGTATTTATATATACATATTTGTTTTAGAAGTTTAGACAGTTAAGAAATGCACTCTATATTAAAAAGTTTACACACCAACATGAAATACTCATTTTTGTTAAATATTGACTTTCCACAAGTATGTGACATACACATACAAGACATACACTATGTATAAGTATGGGTTCAAACTTTTAATAAGCCACCAATAAAAGCTAGTCATTTATTTAAATAAATTTCGGGATTAGGATAAAAATTAAACAATGATATATTTCTAAGTTTTATATGTGACTAGTAAACTATTAAGACTACAAAGGACATTTACTCAATATCTATTCAATACTCTATTGTAGTACAAACTGAAAGGTAATGTAGCATTCCTATTAAGCAATGACTTGTCAAATATGTTAAAGTTACATTTTTGTAATTTAGTCAAATATTTATTGACAGTTATTGCAGGTAAAAAAATCTGCTTTGTCTCTTTTGGCACGTTTATACTTCTAGCCTGAAAAGATAATTACTTTTATATAAAAAATAAAATTAGTTATAAGGATTTACTAAAACTCAACATGGGTGAGTAGATGTACCTAATGTTATAATCAACATATTATGTACATTTATATATTATTGTGGATATGTTGTGCAACCAAGAAATTACTTCAACACAAACAGTACAAAGTAAACAGTGTAGTAAACAATAACCGAATATAAAAATAATGATAATATATACATAAAGGTTATTCTTTGAATAAAGTTTTGTATATATTATAACTAGTGAACATTGTCCCACCTTGTTTATTAAAAAAACTTTTACAAATTATATATTAAGACGTTCCTCATTAATCACTTTATCCACTGGTGAAAACTGAGTGAAAATCCATTCAGTAGTTTTTGAATTTATCGCGAACAGACAGACGCGGATGGGGACTTTGTTTTATACTAAGTAATGATAGAATTATTTGATTGATTATTAACAATTTAAGACAATTTTAAAAGCTTTAGTAATAATAACCAATTATTAATTGTAAAATGATGCATAGTCTGAGATGCTTATTTTAGTATACACAACAAGTATTTGCTTTTTCTTTATACTTTTTACTTTTCTTATACTAGGCTTTAGTCTTTGACCACCATCATCTGATTGAAAATGTAGTCTAAGATGGTAAGCACGTAAACATAGAGGGGGCTGGCTTTCAAGTACACCTGCTGGAACACATCAAGATGTGCTCAACAACAAATTAACACCTTGAGGATGGTAGCTCTCCGTGCAGACTCGGAAAACACTGCTATGGTTAAAGATGTTTTCCTTTACCAAAAGTTGCAACTCAGTATAGTTTTAAAATACTCAGTGTAATTTTTTTATTGTAACATGGCAAAGTGACTACACTATGCCTGAGGTAAGCACAGTATAATCTGAAAACAATGGTGACCACCGAGTGATACACCATCCATCGCCGGTCGCCGCTGTCATGCCGGCCTGCAAAAAGCTGGGTATGCACAGGCTGATTCTGAAATGAGACCCGCAGAAGCAAATCACAATGACAGGCTTTTTTGCCATATACATGGTGGTTGTGGCCCAGTCAGGCTGTGAAACCTACCACCCCGCTTTTGCCATTGCCTTGTTCGTTATTCAGCAGGGTGCACCACGTGCAGGTAAGGTTGGCTTGGGTGTCTCAAGTCTTATGATGTTATTCAACACCCCTTACACCCCCCACACAGTTTCAAGAATTTGAACCTGAATCAATCAACACAGGCCCAAACACACTGGCAACTAAGCAAAACATCTATACTATAGATAGATAGATATAATATATAAGGAGAATACCTTTTGTAAGTGACTATTAGCTCTGCTTGCAATTTCAAAAATAACATTTCTCATATTTTCACTATCAATGCTCCTTAATACAGTTTCTTGACTAATTTGATGTTTCATTAGTATTTCCATAGGTAGACATACTATTTTCTGGTAGTTTGAAACATGGATTGATCTGAAAAATATTTTTATCATTACTTTAATTAATAATTTAACCCTTTGTACTCTAGGACTCTGGAACGGAGCCATTTAAAATGCTGGTGACAAATGAGGCTCGTGGATTGTTATACTTTTGATAACAGCAGCCAGCTGTTTCAAGTTGCTGGTGATATTAATGAAAAAAAGCTTTGAGTGCAAAGGGTTAAGTAACTTTTTTTAAAATATAAAGTGTATTTCCCACAGGAAACATACATTTTAGAGGAAAAATTGTGTGAAGTATTCTGTACAACCACATGTTCCCATTATTCATTGTCTTACAGTTCTATATAAGAAATAACAATGACCATCATCTAGTAGGCAGCGTTTTTTTTTCTCTTATGTCTTTTCTGAATCATGGCTATCTATTCATCTTAAAGTAGGCAGCATTAGAAAGACAATGTTTTCATACCTAAGCATATTGGTGATTCCTTGTGCTTTGCCCAAGTGTGATGCCACATGATCTGCATGAACATTAGCTACACCAGCCACTGCCAGGAGCAAGTAATATATTGGGGACACACTTTCTTCAGCATACTTTTCTAAATCTTCCAAAGTAGAAAAATATCTTAATTTTAGAAGACTGCTTCTTGATATGATAAGTTTCTCTAAATGTCTCTGAGGTAGTTTATAACAACAGCAAATCTGAAAATTGTATTTGGAGTTATTATTTTAATTAAGTTCATCTGCTTTTTCCATAAATCAAAATTATCATTTTGAGTTGCTAATTAACATATTTGTGTTCAAGTATAAATGAAGATGCTTTCATTTGTCAATGTTGTGAATTTTCTTCTTTTGAAAAATAGTAGGATTTTATAATTTTGTTATCTTTGGTAGTTTACTTCAAAATAAATATCATAAGAGCTATTATAATAATACTACTCTAATTGTAACTAATTATTTTTTAATTATTTGAAGAGTACTTCTAATGTTTTTCAATTAATTAATCTTTTAAGAATATTTGTAATATCCTCAATATGTAATTAGTCCCAATCCCAGATAGATATCAAACTCACAGAAGGGGTACTACATAAAATAGTGGTGGATGAAGATACTAGAGAGCCACCCCTGATGTTCATGAAATATGTGGCAGAAATAGCAAAAAAAAATAAATAGAAAAGGAAAAAGGAAGTTGTAAAAAAAATGTTTTGAAAGAAATAGCCATAAATAAATAAACAAAGTCTCCAATAATGTCCAGGGGGAAATTATCTCATTAGTTTAACCTGCTAATGTTTATATGAGAATGAACAATATAATAATTAAAAATAACAAAAATAGATTTGAATATGTGCCACACCTTGAACAATTCTTGTGCTATAGGATTTGCTGGTATGTTTCGTAATATTTGTTCGTGTTTGTACATATCTTTTACTGCATCTCGCCAGAATTGTAGTCTAAAAGCTGCCGTTTGAGAGTCACTTGTTTGGTCCTGTATCCGTGCTACTTCAACGTTAAAAGCTCGTACAACAAGCGCCGGAGATCGAATAGATTTACTCATGAGGAGAGTCGCTAAAAAGCTTTCATAGTCATGCTGTCTATCTGTAAGATAAATATTAAGTACCAGAACACGTATAAAGTAATAATTTGCTTTTAGCTAAGAAGTATAAAACAAACGTATATGTACCGAAATTTAATTACAACGATATATTTTTACATACCTTACAATGTTTGCACAGTATTGGATTGCATCCTCATTAGATGTAGGTATTTTAGTATAGCTTCTTGTCATATTTGAAACAGTTACAAAAGATTTATAACTAGGAATTAGAATATTTATTTTCATTTTTGTAATTTTCAAATGACAATGACGTTGATAATATGACAACTGACCTGGTAAATAATCGTGCCCACAGAGTAGGACATTATATAACCGAAACTGCTGTTTTACAAAAAGTTGTAATCTGTAAGATCCAAACTATTTTTTTAATCTGTTTTTTTTTTGTCATATAAATACGTTTGAATGAACAGAGATTGCCTTTCGTAGTCCGGTGAAGCTGTGAAGACCTTGCCAGGTCAATAGCGTAGTCAGTTTGAGGAAAAAAAAAGAGGTTGCCTTCCAGTTCACATGTATCACATGGGAAATAATAATGTCTCATAAATCTTAGTTGTATGATAAACAAATTAGAATTTTGAAATAATCACTATTACAATAGACACAAGTAAATCAGTCCCAGTAATTTGAAAACCATTTGAATACCTTGAGGTTTATCATATGAGCCTGGCAAGACTATAACACACCAATAGAAAAAATATGTATTGTTTTTAAATGTTATTGCCAGCAAAACTATGAATATACTTTTCATATATTAATATACAAAATATTAACATATGTATTACATTTCTATAACAATTACATTCAGAGGATAATGATTTTTACCTAACCTTTTCGATGAGTCTAAACGTGGAATTTTCTTGTTAAAAGCAAGCGATAGTCCATACCACGCTGTATGAGCATGGAATTGATTGGTAGATGAAGTAGTCAAAATAGTAGATGACATTATACAAGGTAATAAGAAATACTACACATTGAAATCAATTAAAATGTGAGAAAGATAAAAGTGACCGTCAGGCCAATATTAGTTCTTAAAATTGAATCTCATTCGCATACTTTAATTTTATACCTATCTAAGGAATTTTAAACGTTTGAGAACGCTCTTGTGGACTGTTAGTGCAGCGAACTTCCAACACATTATACGACTTTTGTCTTCTGAAGAATTAAGACTTTTTTCAATAAAAAAGTGTTCGACGTCGTATAAAATAGGAAGAAGGGGCTACATCTAGAATATTTATTAACAGGATCGAAAATGACTGGAATAACACATTGCATATACATAAAGAATCAAAACTAGAAGTTAAAACGAGACAGAAAATAGATAAGTGCAAAGTTCACAAAATATGTTGGGTATAATGGAAAATATTAAAACATAAGAAGACGAAACCTGCTTCTTAATGAATATATGAATTTTTAATATTCCTATACAGATATCGTCGCGTTAGCCTTTTATTATATGTATAGATTTATATATAAAAAGGCGTTGTGTGCTAACCATAAATCAGTGTAGTAACAATGTTATAAGCGGAGTTCCGATCGGGCCGTCAATGGGACTAAATCACGAGTATCGCGCAGCAAAGCAGACAACCATTCCCATTGACGGCCCGATCGGAACTCCGCTTATAACATTGTTACTACACTGATTTATGGTTAGCACACAACGCCTTTTTATATATAAATCTATACATATAATAAAAGGCTAACGCGACGATATCTGTATAGGAATATTAAAAATTCATATATTCATTAAGAAGCAGGTTTCGTCTTCTTATGTTTTAATATTTTCCATTATACCCAACATATTTTGTGAACTTTGCACTTATCTATTTTCTGTCTCGTTTTAACTTCTAGTTTTGATTCTTTATGTATATGCAATGTGTTATTCCAGGACTCGCACAGACTAAAACCCCACGGTGTACCGACAGACCGTTTTGTGGGGGCAGCAAGGGATCGTTCAAGCTAATCAACCCCCTTCAACGCCACAAACTTTACCTCTTTATAATATTAGTATAGATGTCTCGAAAGTAATTTTCCTCCATAAATAAAGTTGACTAACTTGTCTGTCCGACCCGCGACCACGCTTGCAACTCGTTTACTAACGTATGTAGGTCGCGTATACACGTTGCTCACCGACTTTTAGTGTAAATTACTTGATACTCGAATTCCGTAATTTGTTTTATTTGCCTTCTATTATTTAATGAGTATTTAGTCGTATCATTTTGCGGTTAAACAATCATATAAATAGGAATGCCAATTATTCACGTAATTTATGATTATAAGAGAAGGGTGGGGCTTCTTAGCCGCTACGGAACCCGATGCGTCTGTCTGAGAGAGCGAGACAGAGGAGGAATTGGGCTTGCTCGCCCGCGGTCTTACGTTTGCCGGTATAGCCGGCACCCGAACGCCATCTATATTGGCGCATTTCTCGACCGGGCGTGCGGAGCCTGGGTCGGAGTCAGAAGAACGCGATCCGCGGCGTTTTTGATAGGTGACGGTTTTAAAACCGTCGTCTACGTGCGCAGAAGGCGCGGAGTGCGCTGAGGGCGCGGGGGTCGCGATTATTTCGGACGTCGCGGTCGCGGGCAGCTCGTCGGACGCCACCACGTCGAGCTCCATATCGGAGCCGGCCTCCGAGCTGGAGCTCGGTATGGGGAAATAAATAGATAACTGCCATTAATAAACATCGAAATACACAAATAACAATAACATTTTTTACGCAAAAGTTCGAGATTGAACTTGCTCCTCGTGTTACAATAGAATGAAAAGTATTGCGCCACGAGGTCTATAACATTTTATTTGCTACACGGTCTTTTTATTACAGTTTATTTCGTCCCCTGGCATGATTAGGTTGTGAGGACCGTGTTGTAAGTTCAGTTGTTGTTGAGTAATGAAAAATTATATTAGTGTTTCTTATATCTTATTACCTGTATTTGCTTACCTTCTACAGCAATGTGTGTTTGTGGATAAGTCGCAAATATTTCGAAGATTATCAATTAATTAAATTAAAAAGTAAATTTCATCGTATAAATTTTATAAAAATAGATGATAGTTACATTCATTATTGGCGGAGTCATAGACTGTAGAGTTATTTCCAGACATCACTATCGTTCACATAAATATTGATCCACCACATATATTGAAAGGTAACCGATAGAGTTACCTACCCATTTTCCAGAAAAAGGGACCAGTTGTGTTTTCCAAAACTTCAACGGATATGGAGGTGCTAATGGCACAGTGCGCGCCGCCCGCCCTCTGCCTCTTATGTCCGTGGAGGACTTTCCTGGCCTGCCAGGCGCCTCTCGCGCCCCGGCAGCGCCCACGTCCACTCCGCGCGCGCCACCCTCTGTGCCACGCGCACCACAACCCGGGCGGGCCCCTCTGGCCCCCTGGGCTCCCCGGCCTCAGGCTCCTAAGCCTCAGGCTCCTATCCCGCAGGCACGGCCGACACGCGCCGCGCCCGCCTTCTCTATGGGGCTCACCGGAGAGAGCTGGCTTTTCCAGCTATTCCGGGAGCACGATCTACAAGAAGTTTTAAACTTCAACGCGGCCCTCCAGGCCGAGGAGGATTTGGGCAAGCTCAACGTGCTCGCGCAATACCCGAGTATTGCTGCGAGTTTACACCGTATCGTTCGTTCCCAGAATTTAAACTCAATTAATTAAAATTCACGGCTATGAATAGGATAAAACCGCGCGGTCTATCTCTTTCGTTTTTTAACGCGAGATCTCTTAGGACACAGCGCGATTTAGTAGCTGCCTTTTTACGCGATAGACAGATTGACGTTCTCCTCGTCCAGGAGACGCTTTTAAAACCGAAAATGCGCAATCCCAGAATCGCGAACTACAACATAGTTAGGAACGACCGTGTCGCCCGCGGGGGCGGCACCTTAATTTACTATAGGCGTTCGTTATATTGCATGGCGATAGATCCGCCCGTTCTAACCAATATGGAAGTATCAGTATGTACGATAGGTATGACCGGTCATCCGTCCATTGTATTAGTGTCCGCGTACCTCTCGCCGAACAAAGAGTTGTTACAAACAGATTTACGAGCGCTGCTCAACTTAGGAGATTCAGTTATTATAGCGGGGGACCTCAACTGCGGGAACGTTATCTGGAATAGTCCGAGAACCTCTCGTAACGGGAGGATACTCGACAAACTAGGTAGGGTCCTCGCATTTGACGTCATAGCCCCTCCGGAACCCACACACTATCAAGACAACTGTCGCCCGTCAGTCTTAGACATAGCTCTTTTAAAAAATATCACGCTTCGGGTACGACTCATACAAGTCGTACACGAACTTGATTCAGATCACCGCCCGGTCGTATTACAGTTAGGTTTCAATTCAGATTTCACCCCTCCGTCGGTCAGGGTGGCTGATTATGTTAGTTTAGCTCGTTATTTTAAAGAAAATCCATCGTCTGACATTTTAGACGGGATCCCAGACGTGTTGACGTCTAGAGCCGACGCGGATTCGGCTATCGATTCCCTGGTCGACTATCTTCAGACCGCCGTCAGAGAGACCTCGAAAGAGGTACAAGCGGCGAACGATCGCCGCTTTATACTCCCTGACGACGTGAAAGCGTTGATCACGGAAAAGAACGCCGCGACTCGAGCTCACGACGCTTACCCGTCTGTAGAGAACCGCGATCGATTACGCTCACTACGTAAATTAGTTAAAACTCGTATCTCTGAGATTCGGGGCGACAGGTGGGACAGGCTTCTGGAGGATCTCCGGCCGTCTCACCTGTCGTACTGGAGACTCACGCGCACTTTAAAATCAGATCTCGCCACTCCGATGCCTCCTCTCGACAGAGGCCCCGGGTTGCCTCCCGCGTTCGATAGTATAGATAAAGCAGAATGTCTAGCCGCGAGTTTAGAGAAACAGTGTTCGCCAAACACTGATAATACTGATGCTGTCCATATCGGATCGATCGAGTCGTCGGTAGAGCATGCACTCGCATCTCCACCCGCGGATACCCTAACCTCGATAACTTTTGATGAAGTTTCAGCCGCCATAAAGCGTCTCAAGCTTAGAAAGTCCCCAGGTCCCGATGGAATCAGGAACGAGGTGCTGAGACTCCTTCCTGACCACATCATAGCTCTATTGGTCTGCATCTTCAATGCGGCCATGTCCCAGGGCCACTTTCCAGCCGCCTGGAAGAAGGCCGTAGTGATAGGCATACACAAGCCCGGCAAAAAAGCTACGCTTCCCGATAGCTATCGCCCGATCAGCCTGTTAGATACATTAGGTAAATTATACGAGCGGCTCCTTCTGAACCGTCTCCAGGTCTCGATTACAGATTTAAAATTAATACCACCTGAGCAGTTCGGATTTCGTGCCGAACACTCTTGCACGAATCAAGTACACCGCCTCACGGAGTACATTTTCTCTAATTTTAATGCCGACCCGAAACGTAAACCGAAACGCACAATTGCAGTTTTTTTCGATGTCGCCAAAGCCTTCGATAAGGTCTGGCATGGAGGGCTCGTCCATAAATTATGTAAATATCACGTACCCGATAAGTTAATACATATTATCCACGATTTTCTCACTGATAGGACTTTCCGTTTTAGAGTGGATGGGGAACTATCCCTGCCCCACCCGATACGCTCAGGTGTGCCACAGGGCTCCATACTCGCGCCCTCGCTTTTCAATCTGTTCATCAGTGACCTACCTCGGTCTAAACGGGTCGAGGTAGGTTGCTATGCTGATGATACCGTTATTTACACTTCCAGCTTGCGGTCGGACTTTCTTAGGAAGCGCATCGAAAAGGCCGTTTGCACACTCGGTGAATGGTTTCGTCGATGGCGCATAGAAGTTAATCCTGATAAGAGCGCCGCGATACTCTTCGATCCTTTACGACGTAATAATAACCTCGAGCCCATCAGGCTATACGGAACCGATATACCTTGGGCCGACGAGGTCAAATATCTCGGTGTTACATTAGATAAACATTTAAATTTCGAGTCACATATAGATAGAGTACGAAACAAAGCCGCTATGGTTTTGGGTCGCCTCCATCCGTTGCTTTGTCATAGGAGTAAGATGTCCCTCAGACACAAGCTCACTTTGTATAAGACGTGTATCCGTCCCGTGATGACATATAGCAGTCCCGTTTTTGCGCATATGTCGAAAGATAATTTTCATAAGTTGCAGGTTCTTCAAAACCGCGTTTTACGTAAAGTGACCGGTGCCCCGTGGTACGTCCGGAGAGTTGATCTACATAGGGACCTAGAGATGCCTTCTATCTGGGCGTACGTAAAATCACTTACGATTAGTTATTTTGAAAAAGCCGCGAATCATCCCAGTCCGTTAGTGGTATCCGCCGCAAAATACGAACCCGTACCAAACGCTGCGCGTAGTAAAAGACGTCCGCGACATATTTTTACCGACCCTCCCGATGAAATAACGGCAGTGAACGATCAGTACCAGCCTGTCTCTCTAAACAGAGCGTGCTCACGCCCACGCCCGCGTAACCACAGATCACGCCGCCGTGGTCTGGGGGTAAATTTCGCTCCCGCACACCAGACTAGGCCCCCCTCGGCAGCAGCTCAAGCCTAGGTCCGTTCCCTCGGCGTGGAGCCCTTGAGTACGCTGCTCGCGCGATACAGTGACACAAAATCTTACATCACTGCGACAACATTACACATATCACCTCCACACACGTGCACGCATACACGCTTACACATGCAGGTGGAAGGGTTTTATTTTTTCCCCTTATCAAACTGAAATAGTTTAGAATATTATCCGATACGAAATATATATAAGGGTTGTTGAGGTATGTATGCTTGGTACACATATATGTTTCAACAACTCATATATGTATGAATAGTTAGCTTAGCTTAGGTTAGCTCAGATAGGTCGCGAATTGCATGTATCAGGCAACAGCCAAAGCCGAGGTGTGCCGCGCACCCTTGAGCTAGTTGTCAAAGTAAAATCGGCTGAGTGCCTTGAGCGCTCGCCTTAATAGTCCGGTGAAGCTGTTAAGACCTTGCTTGGTCAATAACGTAGTCAGTTTAAAAAAAAAACAAAAAAAATGTTATAAGCATTAATATAATAATATATAAATGATTACGTACGAACACTTAAATAAACAATATAATGGAAAATCTGGACACCATTAGTATATGTAAAATCAATAAAGATTTGATATAATTCATTTAACACTTTCGGAGAACGAGTAGCCGATTTGTGAATTTTCGATGATTGCGTAAGATTAGTAAAATAAACGCGAAATTCAAGATTTTCAATTGCCTCGTCTCCTATATGTAGGTGAAGAAATATTTTTATATATCTATTGCGAATATAAATATTGAGGTGGTCGTAAATCACCTCTATCGGCAATATTTGTGTAATGTGTTCTATTAACGCAAGTTCTTCCTTTTAATCGTCGTTCTCAATATCTTGCTCTCGAAAGATTAAAAAATATTGATACAGCCACTCGAACTATCTCTCGTTTTTATTTTGTACGTTCTTAGCAGACTCTGCCATGTCAATATTCCGATTAGACTCTATCGACAACAGTCCATCCGGCGACTGTTCCGATCAGAGTCTGTGGAATTACTATTCGTTAATGGGTTGGTATTCCTTATTTAAAGGTCTCGCAGCTGTGATGGGGCGATAACTATACTCTATGCGTGTGGCCCGCATAAAAGCGAAATCAGCTCGACCGAGACCCCATAGGATGCGCCCGTTTGATGAATAACGCACATGGTGTCGTTCTTTTGTGCTTATTCACATTCACCATGGCATTGACTTATATATTTATTACATCCTCTACAATTTAGAACAATACTTATCCCTAGATCGTCTGTCCATTCGTTCGTTAATGTTCGTATAGCTTATTGCTAACACTGTGAGTTTCTATTAATAATTAAATAATTCAAACTAAAGCGTAATAAATTCACGCCTTTCACTTCCTATAACTATTGAGTGTTACTAAATGTCTTGCACATGCTCGCAGTCCGTAACAATATCCATCTCACTTAATCTATAACAGAATCTTTACCTAGTCCAAATTAAACTTGCTAAGCCCTTTAGACACTTTAGACTTAGACCTAAGGGACTTGCTCTTAAATGCAGCTGGTGTAACATACCAACAGGTGCTTAACGACACATTTTCTACTTGGTGGTGGTAGCTAGTCAGGTGGACTTAAAATAAACTCTACCATCATGCTATGGTTTTATCATGAAATAATATAAGAATATATATTACAAAAAATAATATTTTCATTTAGTAAATTTGTAGTTTCCAGCAATAAACTGTGTATTCGAATTCGAATAGTTTGCACGTGGGAACATTTAAGGGAAAGAAAGGAGTTTATGGCGATCTTAGTCTGTCATGGTAGTGGCTTTTATACTTTATTCATAATCTTGTGTAATTTAACTCTATATTTTGTAAAATTGGTGGCATTTTACGTAATATGGTGCGGTTATTGTGCAGAATTGAAGTGGATGGGAAATGATACCACCAATACCACGGAGCACGAATTCTGAGATGGCGCAAAAACTCCCCGGAATGTTCAAACAACGGAACCACCATCTTGTTGGAACATTGACATTATAACTAGACACTTATTATATTATAATTATTTATTCGACAATGGCAGTAGTAATTGGAAAGATTGGTTGCCAAAATTAAAATGAAAAATACACATCAACCCGAGAGCCCTTCTCCATAGAATATGTTCTTTAAAAATATATACATAATATTAAATACAAATGCAAAGTCCCGAGAGCTGTGAGTCAACCCTAAAAATAATTAAAAAATGATCCCGATGAATCTTATTCCTTGTTATTTATCCGAAATTACATATAATACTTTAGAAGTAGTTTATGTACAGGTGAGAAATATACGATTATTTTATTAATATAAGCAGATATTGGAATTAATTAGATTATTATACAACAAATGTTTGCTTTGTCATGTTATTGTTAGCATAACACGTTATATAAAGGACTCAGTTTTGGAAATATTTAATTATTATATTACCTGAAGTTCGCTGGTGGAGTTGGCAAAGTAATATGGCAAAAATATCGCCATTATTCTTTTTGTTCCTTGTAAGTTTAATTTTTCATTTCTATTATTCAACTAACGACACGCCCTGGCTTCTTTTTCTCTTTATTTGTCGATGGTTTGTTCAGAAAGAACACGCCGCCCTCATCCATACAACAAATAATAATCTAACAAACATCTTACAAAAGAAAATAATAATAAAAAACTAAATTAAAAACAGAACTTTACAATCACTTTCTTCTCCTTATACCGACGTCTATCATATTATAGATTCACTTGGCTTCTTCCGATGCTGAGCGTCATAATATTTGACGACTATATTATAATTATTATCTTTAAATATCTGTCTTCTTTGAGATTCGTTGCGGACACATTCTATTAGAATATGATAAACATCTTCTTGATGGCAAACTTCGCATTTACTGTTTTCGCTTTCTTCATTAAATAATTAAACTTATTCAATGGTATATGCTCAGAATTAATCTTAAAACCAATATGGTCATGTTTCTTCTCATAGTGGAGTCTCGTATATAGCTACATATAGGTACATATAGTATATAGATACATGATCTATACGATTAATTTTTTCTCACTTTGATATTACAGTTCAAAGTTAAAGAAACCGTAAAATATCTTCAATATACATAAGTACTGACACCTGCCTACGACGTTTTTATCACGCTTTTATTAGCTTCACCTGTATGTATGTATGTACGAGTATGTATCCGACCCCTTTGAGCTCGATTTTGTCCTACTTTTAACGATCAGATTTAATTCAAACATTGCACACCTGGCAAAGGTCGATGACAATGCAATAATCCGAAAAAAAAGTTAAAAATATCCATCTAAAAAACAGAAAATAAAATATACATTTATTTCTAATTTACACTATTCTTAATCCAAATTTATTAAATTTTATTTTCTGTTTTTTAGATGGATTTTTTATGAAAGCATGTTTTTTTAGTTTTTTTGAACTATTATTTATTTATACGTGTTTTTATAAATATTGTTATTATATATAATTCTTGTGTAACTATACCTGTTTATACTTCGCATGCTCCGATAGTTCTCAGATGGTAGACATTTTACTAAATTTGTTTTTTTATTACTCATACCACAATCTCACCTGTTGTTAAATGAAAACGTAGTCTAAGATAATAAATATGTTAAACCTCAAGGGCGCTGACTCTCAAGTGCAGATGCCTGAACACACCAACAGCTTGCTTGCTTGGCAGCAGATTTGCAACTTGAGGTTGATAGCCAACCAGGCGGACTTAAAAAAAGTGCTTCCACCTTGTTATGTTTTCATCATAATGTTTTCCTTCTACGATACGATTGTCTTTGGTGTTGAGATTTTATAATTTTCCTTCACAATATTAATAAATAACGTTTACTCGAATTTATTAGAGTACTTAGTTAGCATCACTGGTAATGTGAGGCTGTCATTTCATAACAATGCTGTCGGTGAAGTAGTAACAGCGATCGCAGCCCACAGGTGTCATTTATTTAAGTCGGCAGATGATGGTACGATTAATATGTTTTTGTATGACGTGATATATGAACAGGTAACGATTAATCTGATAAACGAATCGTTTCATACACCTTTAATTGATAAAGACGTTGTTTGCGAAAATTATTTACTTAATTACTTTGCTACTTCCGCTTGGATGAAGTAACGATATTTTGTTTTACTGCATTTAATAAATTTAACTCCACATGCGTTTGTTATTATTTCTCGCTATTGTTGTTTTTTATAAGTACGTGTGTTATAGTAAACTATTTTGTGTAAATATTTGTCTCCCTATTCAAACACCTACCAATTGTACGGCGCTCAGTAATGATATTATAAGAATTTAATTATAATATGAGGTCAGTTTTTTTTTCTCGAACTGACTACGCTATTGACCTGGCGCGGTCTTCACAGCTTCACCGGACTACTAAGGTTGGCGCTTAAGGCACTCAACCGATTTGGTTTTTTAGGTAACATACACAAGGGCGCACGCGCACTTCGGCTTGGGCTGTTACCTGGAAAAAGTAGCGTCTGACCTAGCTAACTATTCTAAGCTATTCATACATATATACATTTGTGAACCATACAATCGAAATTGCATGATTCCCAAATGAATACGTGTATATCGGAATGAAACGAACTAAAACTATTCGATTCAGTTCGTCGAGGAAAAAAAAAAACAAAACCCTCCCACCATGTGTATGTATGTGCACGTGTGTGAGAATGATGATCTCATATGTGTGTTCAAGTGATGTAGGTGAGTCACTGTATCGCGATAATAATATCTCGAGGGCTCCGCTCGGGGGCGACCTAGGCTCGAGATATTACTGAGAACCGCGATGTGTGCGGGAGCGAAAGAGGATCCCTTCCCTCGCGGCGGCGCGAGGGTCGGTTACAAAAGCGTGGTGCAACACGCATTTACTAAGATCGAATTTAAATTTATTTAGCGTCGACGGCGCCGAAATCTAAAAATAGACATAACAAAAATTATTATTATTGAACGGTCGTTTTATGGGAAGATAGACGTAAATACGCGATTTACTCTATCTTATATGAGTTATTTATTTTGAACGGCTGTCCGAGCGAGCCGTTGTAGTGTAGCCGCGATGGCTGGAAATCTATGAATTGCGGTAACGGAACCTAGAAGAGGATTTCGGGCGGTTTCTTCGTACGCCGAAATCTCCGAGATCTCGTGGAAAATGAGTAATTGACCTGCGTAGTCAATACTTGATAAGGAGAAGGAATAGGCGGGGTGATCCTGTGCAGGATTAGCCGCCGGCGGTCTGGGAATGGGCTGGGACGCGGGCTTAGGAGCCCACGGAGCCTTAGGAGCCCGGTAGTGGCCGGGGGCGCGCTAGTCGCGGGTACGGACGCTGCCGGTGCACGAGATGTGCTTGGCAGGCTCGGGAAGGCCTCTCGAGACATGAGAGGCGGAGGTCGGGGGCGGGGTGAGTTCAGTATTTACCGTCCACGCTATAAATAAATTATTGGATAGTTGCGCCATCTAACTGCAAGTTATAGTAAAACAGATAAAAACTTTTCGATGTAAAAATACTTAGTTGTGCTAAGTTTCATGGTGATCAGGTGTTCAAATTTATTAATATGATATACGTATATGTTTTACAATTTTGGGAAATCTTATAACTATTTTCATTAATTTATTTGTTTATTGTATCAACTTATAGTTGTTGAACTGATGAAAAGTTGACATTTGGTTGATACTACTACTTTTGAGATTTCGAGTAGTTATGTTTATGTATAAATGCAAACTGTCTGTAAACCATGTTCGAAGGTTTTGTTCCAAAATAATCTTAATTATATTGATTACTAGCTGACACGCGCAACTTCATCTGCGTTAAATTCGTTACCTACCGGTTCCAATTGTATTTCTAATAAATAAATCTCGTAATGAATGGCTTACACGTGTGTGGAAGAAGTTTCG
This sequence comes from Antheraea pernyi, assembly GCA_015888305.1. Lineage (NCBI taxonomy): Eukaryota > Metazoa > Arthropoda > Insecta > Lepidoptera > Saturniidae > Antheraea > Antheraea pernyi. Next base: position 236,390 of record MU159005.1, read on the forward strand.
ATGAGACGAATGTAACGCCATCTGTCATTCAGCAATGTCAATAATTTTGTCAAATAAAACGAATACATATGACCGATATATATGAATATAAATACGAACGACCGTTGAATCATCCAAATGATTGTTCATACAAAAATATTAAAATCGTGAATAAAAAATGGGAGGGCCCCACCCTCCCATTTTTTTAGGAAGATGAAAATCTGGGATTACATGTATTTATTGATGCCAAATAAATAAAAATACAGAAAAGGAAAAATGTCAAAAAAAGATGAAAAGAAATCTGGATAGGGACATCCTAATCATCTAGAGGTATAAAATATACTAATTTCATAAAAATCGGTCGAGCCGTTTCGGAGGAGTTCGACCACAAACACCGTGACACGACATTTTTATATATTAGATTATCTATACTAATATACTAATTACTAATAATATTATAAAGAGGTAAAGTTTGTGAGTTTGTGACGTTGTAGGAGGTAATCTACAAAACCTACTAAACCGATTTTGAAAATTCTTTTATCAATAGAAAACCACGTTATTTGTGACTGTCATAGGCTACATATCACGCGAAGACCAATAGGAGCGGAGTAACAATGAAAAATGTTTTCAAATCGGGGTATTTATTCAACGCGTACGAAGTCGCGAGCAGAAGCTATTAACTAATTATATTATCTATACTAATATTATAATGAGGTAAAGTTTGTGAGGTTATAGGGGGTAATATCTGAGGAGTCGAAGAAAAATGGTCGAACGAAAACGTTACTTACGAACGCTGCGTTAACGATGAGAGACATATGATTGAGTTCTAAAGAAAAGTTGTAGCTTGATAGTGCCTATTAGCGCCCAACGAAGTGGGCATGGGTCAGCTAGTAAATATATATATATAATATAATTGAGCTACGGCAACATGACTTTTCTTTGCGTAATTATCAATCAGTTGAATTACAAACATCACTAATCACTCCGCTAGAATAACTTACTTGTTTTAGCATTTTTATATCAAATGCCTAATTTGTTTAAATTCATAGTTTCGAGAAGCTGCATATCGTTCATATATAAATAAGCGCGTGTCTGAGGCACGGCTGTAGTTTTGAGTACCACGTCAAATATCGAGAGTCAGATATAATACATTCAGATGATTTTATTAATCACTGTTTTTTACATTAGGTTACACACGGACGAAGTCGCACGCATAGCTAGTATAATAGATATCGATAGCCGGTGTCATGCGTCATATAGTAATCAGCGAATATGATAATATATAATATTAAGATAATATGAATGTCGGCATTTAAATACACAAAATTAAAGTTTTGTTGTTTTGCATAAACTATTTAACTTTTATTGAATAATTATTTAGATACTAGTGTAGTTATGGAAGCTTCGGAGTGAATTTGTGTTTACGTCAGTATAAATTAATGCGTTTACGCTCGGTGGTTTCGCTCGTATTCATATAGTTTTTACAGATAAAGTACAGACCATGTTACTCTCTGATAATGCAGCTTTCAGGACCTGGCGGACGCGCGTTACAGGCGTTACACAATTGATGCCGTCCGCCCGGGCCTGCCAGAGTGGATAAACAGGGGGTGTGGCTCCCTGCGAGCGATCTGGTGCAGGTACCATCAGAAAAATCCATGTCCGGTGAGTACCTGCACCAGCCGAAGCCACAGGGAGTCCCACTCCCTGTTTATCCAAGACTTATCGCTGGTTTTGGCCATGCTCGGCTGCGAATAGACATGGCAAGCGATGGCCTCTTTCTGCGAGGAGGTCAGAAGAGGATCCTTTGAGCGGCCATCTCCACCAACGGAGGACCGGTAGGAGGAGGTGGCAATTCACCCGCCTCCTCACGCCACCGTAGTCGGACCTGAGGTGTTGGGCCGGGGTGGGCCATTTCCTCATTGCACAGGTCTGGCTGACGAGGCGAGGCAGCTGGCGTGTACTCAGTCTGTCTCCCTATCAGGCAGGAGTCCGGGGGTTAGCATCTACCGGGCGCGCCGTTGGGGCGGCTATCCAAAGTTGAGTAGTTAGTATGATCCCTTGCCGCCCCAACAAAGACGGTCTGTCGGTACACCGTGGGCTTTTAGTCCGTGCGAGTCGGATATTACCCACTCTCCCCCCGGGTGGGTATCCATAAGGGATTTCCGCATGTAATAAAAAAAGCTTTCTATACGTGAAAGATACTTTTAAATCGGTTAAATATTTTTTGAGTTTATCCGTTATTAACAAAACTCTTTGTAGTATAATTATTGTTATTAGTAGGTATACATAAAGTGTGTAACTGTGTAACTAGAAGTCGTTTATTTATATACTAGCTGATCCGTGCAACTTCGTCTGCACCAAATCGGTTATTACAGGTTTCAATTGTATTTGTAAACACAAATTATCTTAAAAAACCTAAAACCCGATGCCGCAGCGACATCTAGCACTTCCAATTCTCAGGGACTCACTCAAACATATACCCAGTGGGTAGTTGAGATAACTATTAAAATAAGCCCAGAACCTGTTCGCAGCATTACCTAAAGTGTCCAATGAAGATCAAAACTAACTTACATATATTGCCGATAAATGTCTTCCAGTACCCCTTGTAACTTCATCACTTAATATACTGTAAAAATTAAACGTTATCTACATTAAATTTACATTTTGTTTTAGTTGTTTGTTTTATAAGAATTTGTAAAGTATACGTGGAATCTGCATTCAATCTTAATTTTGTCAAATTTATTTTACTTTTGACATATAAACCACCTTTTTCACTGAGATACTGAACTTGGGATAATATACCTTTCTAACAGTGAATGAATTTTTAAAATCGGATCAGGTACCTAGTACCAAGCATTAGTATAAATACAACATAGTATGGTAACTGCAAACACCTCAACTGATTATTTTAATCGTAGATCCACAAACCTGAACCCAACTACTTCAAGACTCAGCAATATTTAGAAAACTAATTTTATCAAATATCGAAACACGTAGGTACTGATAGAGCTGTAATTGAAATTCATTTTCTACAATGCAATGTAACTATTATCTAGGTTTATGTTATGGGAAAAAATCTTGTCACCTTTGTTTAGCAACCATTTTTTATACAATAAAATATATGTAACAACATATAAGTGACAGTTTCGTTTACACATATTTTTCATACGTGGTTGATAATTACGCATAGAAATGTCATGTAGCCGTAGCTCAGTTATAACGTACAGGACATTATATGGTCCGACGGAGTCGACGGTTCGGAACTAAGCGATATTTTTTTTTAATGTAGCTTAGAGAAATATAGCTTAAATTTTTAGCTAATCTGTCTGCTATATATAGCACAAAAAAATTACCAAAATCCGTCAAGAATTTCATTAAGTACAAATTTTTGACTTTCGTTTGTTATCCTGAAGAATCCCTTGCGTTTTATGAGACAAAAAGATGAGATAAATGTAACCTTGTAATATTAGTTATTACTGTGCCAAATTTCATCAAAATCTGTCATTGGTGAATCATGCAATTTTCATTGCATAATTCACAAATGCATATATGTATGAATAGCTTAGTATAGTTTAGCTAGGACAGACGCGTCTTTTTCGGTAACAGCCCAAGCCGAGGTGTGCGTGCACCCTTGTGTATGTTACCCAAAACCAAAATCGCCTGAATGCCTTAAGCGCTCGCCTTAGTAGTCTTCCTGGAAAAAGACACGTCTGTCCTAGCTACCTATTCTAAGCTATTCATACATATAAATATTTGTGAACCATACAATCGAAATTGCATGATTCACAAATGAATACGTGTATATCGGATTGAAACGAACTTAAACTATTCGATTCAGTTCGATGAGGGGAAAAAAAACAAAACCCTCGCACCATGTGTATATATGTGCACGTGTGTGAGAGAGATGATCTCATATGTCTGTTCAAGTGATGTAGGTGAGTCACTGTATCGCGAAAATAATATCAAGAGGGCTGCGCGCGGGGACGACCTAGGCTCGAGATATTATTGAGAACCGCGAAGTGTGCGGGAGCTAATAGGGATCGATTACAAAAGCGTGGGCGCAACACGCATTTTATAAGATTGAATTTACTAACGGTGACGACAACGAAGTCTAAAAATAGACATAACAAAAATTATTATTATTGTTTGACGGTTATTTTTAGGGGAAGATAGACGTAAATACGCGATTTACTCTATCTTATTTGAGTTATTTATTTTTTAACTGCCAGCCGGAAGCTGTACCTAGGGGTCGTGCGGTCGATGGCCCTTTACGGGGCACCCACGTGGGCGCCTAAACTGACGGCCTATAACATCGCTCGCCTGAGGAGACCGCAGCGGGCGATGGCTGTCAGAGCCATACGCGGGTACCGTACGATCTCCTTCGAGGCGGCCTCCCTACTGGCCGGATCCCCACCCTGGAACCTGGAAGCGAGAGCCCACGCGTCTTTGTATCATTGACACGTGGAGGCGCTGGAGAGGGGTCAACGTCTAACGCCTCGAGAAACCGAGAGGCTAAGGTCCCAACTCCACCAGGTCCTAGTGGTGGAAGAGAGGTCTCGACGACTTGAGCGACCTAGCTGGGACGTGGTAACAATCGAGGCTGTTCGACCAGTTATGGTCGAATGGCTCACCAGGCGGTATGGCACCCTGAGCTTCCGGCTGACACAGGTGCTTTCGGGGCATGGCTGCTTCGGGCGCTACCTGTGTCGCATTGGCCGGGAGCCGACTCCAGGTTGCCATCACTGTGGCTGCGTCGATGATTCCGCGAAGCAAACGATGAGTGAATGTACCGCCTGGGATGTGCCACGCTACGAGCTGGTCGCGGCCATCGGCCCGGATCTCTCGCTCCCGATCGTCGTTAATAAGATGGTCGAGAGCGAGGCCGGGTGGCTCTCCGTCGCCTGCTATTACGAGACTGTTATGCGTGCAAAAGAGGCGGCGGAGAGGGAGAGAGAGTGGACCACTAGACTCCCCTCCCGCGGTCGACGAACCACACGGCGGCGATGGGTAGGTGATGACCTCTGGCCGCCGTAGTTGGGGCCTGGGGGCGATGGACAAGGGCATGCCCGTCGCCCTGGCAGTTTAAACTGCACAGGCCCATGTGGTGAGGCGCATTGTACCGATGCGACTCCCACAGTTCGTCAGGGGGTCTAACACTCACTCCCCTTTGAGGTGTCTACCATCTCTGACCCCTCAGACCGCAGTCAGGGCCTCTTGAGGGGCTTACACCTGTCGGGGGAGCAGACGCAGTGCCAGCCGGCAGTCCGTCGGGTCTAGAGGGCGCTGGTGTCGCCTTTGGCACTTTCGCGCCATCGATGTTTGCGATCTTTTTAGAGGGCAATTTGTCCTCCGGATCGGAAGGTGAGTTCGGGCGCTTCTTGTTCTTGCGCGGTTTGCGGTGCGTGACGGTGGTGAAGCCATCGTCCGCAGCAGGGGCTTGCTCAGCCTGAGGGGCTTGCTCGGCAGGGGGATCCTGCTGAGCAGGAGGGTCTTGCTCCATGTCGGAGCCGGAGTCGGAGTCGGAGTCATCGCTATCGCGATCGGCTGGGATTGGGAAGTTGTTGGAAGCCTCGATCTTGGCATAGATCGAGGGAGCGGGCTTCGAGGAATGAGGGAGCTCGGTGCGACGCTTTGCAGCGTACGCATCGTAATCGTCTACGAGACGAGGACAGATAGCGGCTATGAAGCCGCGGAGGCTAATGAGCTCAGTCTCTAAGAGACTGATCTCTTGTTCAGTGGGCATACCGGGGCCTGAGGAGGGGAGTGGGGCGGGGGAAGACATGTGAAACCTCCCTGCCAGAGGGGCAGGGGGGCGCGCCTTAATGAATTTAACGGACTATCCCGAGTCCGGATCAAAGGGAGCTGTTTAAAACTAAACAAAATAGGAAAACAACGCAAATAAGTACCTGAGCGAGACAGGGGAAAAATAACATAAGACTACTTAAATAAACAAACAATAAAAAGAAAATAAATCACTGAAGAATTAAAGAAATACGTAAATAAATAGATAAACAAAAGAGTAAATAAATAAATATACCAAGAAATAGATAAAGCAATAAATAAATTCAAGGAAAGGTCTCACTCAGTTCCAAGAAAAAGAACGCAGGTGCAGCGCACCTGTGAAGCGCAGGTGTGCCGGATCGAAACAACACAATAGCTGACGTCACTAAATCACGAGTATTAAAATCGAACTTAGCGCGCGCAGCAAAACGGACAACCGCTCGAGTCGACAGTTCGATCGGAACTCTCCTTTAAAAAGGTTATTTTTGGCTTCTATATCGGTAACAAAGTCTATCCCGATTATAATTTTCAAAAAATATTTAATTTACAGATTTGGCCTTGTTACAGTTTTATTATGGTATAGAAGATAGATTAATAAAACTCAATAGTTATCTATTAATAAACAATGTAGGTAATTTGTATTTAATACCTATTTATCATTAGATTATGTAACAAATAGTCATTTTGTATATTACAAAATGCTAGAAACCGCCCGCTACTTTGCTTTAAATTACAACAGAATTTTTATGGACTTCATTTTACTATAATTTGTTACGATGTGGGGCTACTCTATATTTTACCGTCATGCTTTATATTGTAATTTAACGTAGACAAACTTATGGGCGGTTGCTATTGTGTTAAAATATTCAACACTGCTATTACTGACAATATCTAATAATATATGCCAAAGCACATTTTTTTAAACTGACTATACGCTAATATCCTGATGGGCTTTCATAGCTTCACCGAAATAATAGGACGAGCGCTCATCCTCGGTTTAGGCTGTTGCCTTGGATGTACAATTGAATCTCACTAAGCTAAACTAGCTAAGCTCATCATACATACCTATGCGTATTAGTGAATGAAGCACCCATGTTACCAGCATGTATCCCAAAATACAAGTTACTATGTTTCTTAATAGCTATTGCGTTTAGTTCATATAAATAAGTTAATATCTATATACATATACACACACCCATATATATATAGAATATATTAGAACCATACTGTAAATATTTCATGCGTGGACGAAAGACTTTCCTCCAGGTCCAATCAACTATCTACGAGTTATAATGTAATCACACCTGTGATCGTTTTCTTGGTTGTTATTTTTAAAAGTGTTTGGTCATCCGGAGGTGTAAATTCCCCAGATATTGCGATCTTAGAGGTCGAAAATCAATGCCTGCACGCACATCTTTAAACATAATTTTAGAGAAAACATAGTTTATAACCATAAATGACCAAAATGTTTACAATTTAATATTTCAAAGCCAATTTATAACCGGTAGTGCCACGCTATTTACTATTTAATATGATTGGATGCCTATTATAGCCCAGAATATATTTAGGTAAGTAGGTAAAGTATTAATTAATGTTAGTGTAAATATTATTCATTATCTTATTACTATATCTTTTTCACGAAAACGAAATGAACACTAAAACTTGATAAGCTTGAGTAACTAATAAAATGCTCTACATTGTGAAAAACGACTACTACAAAATATTAATCGTAAAAACAATAAACTACATTTAACAAATTACTATAAAATGTAAGAGTCTCACTCTTAACATTTTTTGGAATAGTGTTCCTTAACATAATAATCATGTCATGTAGACAAATATTATACGTATTACATACCTATCTATAGTTATAGATTTTTAATAGTACTCACTTTTTTTTTCTAACTGACTACGCTATTGATCTAGCAAGGTATTAACAGCTTCACCAGATTATTAAGGCGAGCGCTTAAGGCAATCAGCCGATTAAATTTTGACAACTAGCTCAAGGGTGCGCGTCACACCTCGCCTTGGGCTGTTGCCTGATTCATGCAATTCGCGACCTATCTTTTTTTAAAGTGGGGAAATCCCTTATGAATACGCCACCCTCCCGGGGGAGAGGGTGGGTTATGTCCGACTCGCACGGACTAAAACCCCACGGTGTACTGACAGACCGTTATTGTTGGGGCAGCAAGGGATCGAACTTGCTAGCCACCTTGTAGAGCCGCCCAAACGGTCCGCCCGGCGGAAGGAAACCGCCTATCTGATCTGAGGGGCATCTTACTCCTAGAAAAAGCAACGGATGAAGGCGACCCAAGACCATAGCGGCTTTGTTTCGCAATCTATCTATATGTTACACGAAAATTAAACTCAAACTTTAAATGTAACACCGAGATATTTGACCTCGCCGGCCCAAGGTATGTCGGTTCCGTATAGCCTGATGGGCTCGAGGTTGTTACTATGTCGTAAAGGATCGAAAAGTATCGCGGCGCTCTTATCAGGATTAACTTCTATGAGCCATCGATGGAACCATTCACCGAGTGTGCAAAGTGCCTTTTCGATGCGCTTCCTAAGAAAGTCCGACTGCCAGCTTGAAGTGTAAATAACGGTATCGTCAGCATAACAACCTACCTCGACCCCTTTAGACCAAGATAGGTCACTGATGAACAGTAATAGTACTCACTACAATATATTTATACAAGATATCTAGGAGTTCCGATCGGTCCATCGACGCGAACGGTCGTGCGTTCTGCTGCGCCCTACGCTTGATCTTGATACTCGCGAATTAGTGACGTTCGTTATTACTTCGTAAGCGTTCGGTTTTGCTGTGCAGTTTCGATCTGGCTGACGTAGCGCACAGGTGTTCTCGATTCCTGACATTGAGTGCGACCTTTCTATATATTTATTGCTTTTCTTGGTACATTTATTGTTCATTCATTTATTTATCTAGTTATTTACGTAGTTCTTTATTCCTTTAGTCGTCATTTCTTTATACATTTATTTATTTAGTTATCTATTTATTTATCTGTGTTTTATTTACACATTTTATTTTCCTTTGCTTGTCTCACTCACGTAGTACTTGTATTGTTTTCTTCTGCTGGTTCTTTTTAAATAACTCTCTTGGTCTGGACTCGGGGTAGTCTCATAGTATTCGTGTGGCGTGCCCCCCTGCCCTTAAGGCAGGGAGGTTGGTTCGCGTCATCGTCCCTCCCCCTCAATCCACGGAATGGATAACTTGCAAGAAGTATTGGATAGGTTTCGCCTCAGTTTCCTCGCGTAGGGACTTGACGAAGGGTCAGTTAATTCTGCTTTTTGTGAATCTTCTTTCCCAGTCCTCCGAGGACGTTCAATATGTGTCCCGCGTGGCAACCTCCAATTCCTTCGCGTCTCTCTCGCCACAATCTACTTTAAATGCGGCCGATAGGGGTCTATTAGAAGCACCCATACCGAGCTCTAGCATGGAGACCGGCTCCGATATGGAGCTCGATGTGGCGGCGCCCGTAGCGTCATCCAAAATTCCCGTGTACCGGATCCCCGCGTTGTCCACGATCCTTGCGCCCTCTGTGTAAGATGATTTTAAAACCGTAACTTATCATAAACGTCTCTGCCGCGGTTCGCGTTCTTCCGATTCTGACTCGGGGTCCGGACACCCGAGGGAAAAAGTCATTCGTACAGAAAATTATGAAGGTGGCGCTCGGGTGTCTAATACTGCGGCTATACTGGCAGCCATAAGACCGTTTGTGAGCAGAGTCAACTCTGTCTCCGTCTCGCTCTCTCAAGCCGACGCTACGGGTTCCGTAGCGGAAGTTAAAAAGCCCCGCCCACCGCCTCCAGTCACCATTCAGGATAAGTCCCAGTGGACTTCCATTTCAATTAGATTGAAATCATTGAAAATTAATTATACGTCCGCTCTCAATACTCCGACGTGCATACAGGTTAAGTCACCGTGCGCTGACTTAATTCCTTTGGGAATCGAAGTTAGCATATTTTACCTTCGCTCTCGAGGAGGAACGCCTCCTTCGCATAGTACTCACCTAATTTTGTGACCTCAACAACGGAATCACTGTTGAGCCCCCCCGTAAAACTCATACCCCGTCGCAGTGCCATAACTGTCAATGTTATGGTCACTCGGCATGGAACTGCCATCTCCGCCCCTGGGTGCGTCAAGTGCCTAGGTGATCACTGCACAAAGGAGTGCGGGCGCACACCCGGCACTCCGGAACCTCCCAGATGCGTGCTGTGTGGTAACGCGGGTCACCCCACGAATTATCGCGGTTGTCCCCACGCGCCACGCACACAACGTCCCCGTCAGGCGAGACTGGTGCCTAGGGCGCCTGTGGCCACCGCCCGTCTTCTGCTTCCACCTCTCAAGCCCATGGAGGCCTTCCCTGGCCTGCCGAGTGCCTCTCGCACCCCGGTAGTGCCCGCGCCCATCCCACGCGTGACACCTTCTGTGCCGCGCGCACCACAATCCAGGCGGGCCCCTCTGGTCCCTTGGGCTCCCCGACCCCAGCCTCAGGCTCGCTCCCCACAGGCGAGGCCGGCACAGGCCGCTCCAGCCTTCTCTATGGGGCTCACCGGGGTGGGCTGGATTACCTAGCTACTCCAGGAGTACGACCTTCAGGAAGTCCTCGATTTCCACGTGGCTCTCCAGACCGAGGAGGATTTGGGCCTGCTCAACGCGCTCGTGCAATACCCAGGCGTTGCCGCGACACTGGAACGTCTCGCCCGTTTTACTCAAAAATCAAATAAAATAAAATTCGCGGTAATACATCGTATAAAAGCGCGGTATATCTGTCTCGTTTTATAACGCGAGATCTCTTAGGGCACAGCGCGATCTAGCAGCTGCCTTGTTGCGCGATAGACAGATAAACGTTTTCCTCGTCCAGGAAACGCTTCTCAAACCTAAAATGCGAAATCCTAGAATCGCGAATTATAATATAATCAGAAACGACCGTGTCACCCGTGGGGGTGGCACCTTAATTTATTATAGGCGTTCATTATATTGCATGTCAATAGATCCGCCCGCTCTGACTAATATGGAAGTGTCAGTGTGTAAATTAGGTATGACTGGTTATCCGTCCATTATATTAGTGTGCGCGTACCTCTCACCGAATAAAGAGTTGTTAAAATCGATTATAGTGGGGGACCTCAACAGTGGGAACGTTATCTGGAATAGTCTGAGAACCTCTCGTAACGGGAGTATACTCGACGAACTAGGTAGGGTTCTCGCGTTTGACGTCATAGCCCCTCCGGAACCTACTCATTATCAGGATAACTGTCGTCCGTCAGTTTTAGATATAGCTTTGTTAAAAAATATCACGCTACGAGTACTACTCGTACAAGTCGTACACGAACTTGATTCGGACCATCGCCCGGTCGCAATGTTAAGTTTTAACTCAGACTTCACCCCTCCGTCAGTTAGGGTAGCTGATTACGCGAAACTAGCTCGTTATTTCAAAGAAAATCCTTCGTCTAGCAATTTAGACAGGATTCCGGACGTGTTGGTGTCTAAAGCTAACGCGGATTCGGCTATCGATTCTCTGGTCGACTATCTCCAGACCGCCGTCCGAGAAACCTCGAAAGAGGTACAAGCGGCGAATAATAGCCGTTTTATACTCCCTGACGACGTGAGAGCGTTGATTACGGAAAAGAACGCCGCGAGTCGAGCTCACGACGCTTACCCGTCTGCAGAAAATCGCGACCGTTTACGCTTGTTACGTAAAATAGTCAAATCTCGTATCTCTGAGATTCGGGGCGACAGGTGGGACAGACTTCTGGAGGATCTCCGGCCGTCTCACCTGTCGTACTGGAAACTCTCGCGAACTTTAAAGTCGGATCTCACTACTCCGATGCCTCCTCTCGATAGAGGTCCCGGATTGCCTCCTGCGTTCGATAGCATAGATAAAGCGAAATGTCTTGCCGCGCGTTTAGAAAAACAGTGTTCACCGAAAACTGCTAACACTGACCCTATCCATATTGGGACGATCGAATTGTCGGTAGAGCATGCAATAGCGTCCCCTCCCGTGGATACCCTAACCTCAATAACTTTCGATGAAGTTTCGACCGCCATCCAGCGTCTCAAGCTTAGGAAGTCCCCAGGTCCCGATGGGATCAGGAACGAGGTACTGAGACTCCTTCTTGTTCACATCATAGCTCTATTGGTCTGCATCTTCAATGCGGCCATGTCCCAGGGTCACTTTCCAGTCGTCTGGAAAAAGGCCGTAGTGATAGGAATATATAAACCCGGCAAAAAAGCTATGCTTCCCGATAGCTATCGCCCTATTAGCTTATTAGATACATTAGGTAAATTATACGAGCGTATAATTTACGTAATGCCTCCTTCTGGACCATCTCCAGGTCTCGATTACAGATTTAGAATTAATATCACCTGAGCAGTTCGGATTTCGCGCCGAACACTCTTGCACGAATCAAGTACACCACCTCACGGAGTAGACTTTCTCTAAATTTAATGTTGATCCGAAACGTAAACCGAAACGCACAATTGCAGTCTTCTTCGATGTCGCCAAAGCCTTCGATAAGGTCTGGCATGGAGGAGTCATCCATAAATTATGTAAATCTCACGTACCCGATAAGTTAATTCATATTATCCACAATTATCTCACTGATAGGACTTTCCGCTTTAGAGTGGATGGGGAACTATCCCGATATATCACATATAGATAGAGTGCGAAACAAAGCCGCTATGGTCTTGGGTCGCCTCCATCCGTTGCTTTGTCATAGGAGTAAGATGTCCCTCAGACACAAGCTCACTTTGTATAAGACGTGTATCCGTCCCGTGATGACATATAGCAGTCCCGTTTTTGCGCATATAGAGTTCTACGGAGCATACACAGGATCATGGCAATCCGAAATATACGCGCATATCGAACAGTTGCGTATGAGGCGGCGTGTCTTCTGGCACGATCTGTTCCCTGGGAGATGGCGGCCCTCTCCCAAGCGGAATTATATTACTGGTGCTCTGAAAAGGCGGCCCTGGGAGAACACATTGCTCCGCGAGAGAAGGAGGCTAAGAAGATCCAACTACAACAAACTATACTGGGAATATGGCGGGAAAGATTGGGCTCACCCAGTGCAGGGCTTAATGTTATTGCGTGTGGGGCGTGGGGCCAGGCCAGGAAGAAGGAGATGTGGAAGAAACTTCCACCAGAGGCCGCCCTGAGGGAACCTCCCATGTAGGCTACGTAGGTGTGGGGGAGAGGGTTAGGCGGGCGTAGGGACTGTAGATAGGTAGGTTTGGTAGGGTTAGGGTTTGTAGGGTGGTGTTGGAGTGGTACCGAGTAGGTAACCTCTGGCTTGCCTACCTAATTGCTGAGTAGGCAAGTCTAGGGGATTGGAGGGCGTAGGGTTTGAGACACGTAGGGTAGGGTTAGGATCGTGGGACAGAGGGGAGGGGGGGTTTGCGTAGGTTAGCGTAGGCCGGAGGGGACCTTAGGGTGGCTGAGGCAGAGGAGGAGTAAACCTCAGTAGAAAATCAATCGCGGGGCGGCGGCGGAGCGACCTAGCATCTCCGCAGCTGGCCGAACCCATGGGGAAAGGGGCGGGGGCCCTGGACTCCCATTGCACGGGTTTGGCGGGCTGGGAGGCGGTCTTGTGACCGGACTGCCTCAGTCGGGTGTGGCGTGGGAAACGCCTGCCGCCGGGGGGTGTTGCGGAGCTTGCTAACGCAACCCCGGGACACTCCCATAGTGCGGCGTAGGTTACCGTGGAGTTTTTTAGTCGATTGGAGGTTGACTCAGTTCAGGACCTCCCCCGGGGATATGGCACTGTCTGGGTTCTCCACGATTAAAAAAAAAGGTTATTATGCTGTCGAGACCGTTATTTTCGATTCCGGCTGGCGGTCAGACTTTCTTAGGAAGCGCATCGAAAAGGCCGTTTGCACACTCGATGAATGGTTTCGTCGATGGCGCATAATAGTTAATCCTGATAAGAGCGCCACGATACTTTTCGATTCTTTACGACGTAGTAATAACCTTGAACCCATCAGGCTATACGGAACCGATATCCCTTGGACAAGCCGCTATGGTCTTGGTTTCTTCCATCCGTTGCTTTGTCATAGGAGCAAGATGTCCCTCAGACACAAACTCACTTTGTATAAGACGTGCCCTTGAGTGCGCTGCTCGCGCGATACAGTGACACAAAATCTTACATCACTGCGACAACATTACACATATCACCTCCACACACGTGCACGCATACACGCTTACACATGCAAGTCGAAGGGTTTTATTTTTTCCCTTATCAAACTGAAATAGTTTAGAAAATTATCCGATATGAAATATATATAAGAGTTGCTAAGGTATATATGCTTGGTATACATATATGTTTCAATAACTCATGTAAGTATGAATATGTAGCTTAGCCAAGGGCGGCACTATGAAGTCTATAGAGATCTCGTGCCGCCCCAACTATAGCGGACGACGTACACCGTGGGGTTTTAGTCCGTGCGAGTCGGACATAACCCACCCTCTCCCCCGAGAGATAAAAAAAAGATAGGTCGCGAATTTCATGAGTCAGGCAACAGCCCAAGCCGAGGTGTGTAGTGCAACCTTGAGCTGGTTGTCAAATAAAATCGGCTGAGTGCCTTTAGCGCTCGCCTTAGTAGTCCGGTGAAGCTGTTAAGACCTTGCTAGGTCAATAGCGTAATCAGTTCGAGAAAAAAAACAAAGGTGTCTATATATTCCGCATTTCGAATAATTAAATAAGGTGCGACAGGTTAATTCTAAAAAAGTAAGACAAAATCTATGAGTTATTTAGGTATAAGTAAAAGATCTTGGTATTAAGGTGAATACCTTTCAGATGTAAGTAGGTACTTAAATTGTGATATTTGTTTAATTTCTTCATAAGATCTTAATTTAAGATTATATCATATATTGATTTTGAAACTTCTTTCCTGTAATAGAGTTTTAGATCCTAACCACGGAGAATAATATTCAGTTTTTATATGGTAGATACTAACTAACGCGAAGATGAATTTCCTCTTTTATTTGTTTGTGCGCTACTCTTTTATTCCTTAACTACTAAACCGATTATTTGATTTTTTGCGAACACGTTGTCTGGGGTACAGAAAGGGGCATAAGTTACCTTTATTCATAAAAAAGTACTGTTCCCAATGGATAGATCAAATCTGCATTGTCTGATATAAACGCGACAAATTGAGATTCAATGTGATACATTTATCACCATGGGCATGGTGTTCGCGGTCCCTGGCGCTATCACTGACGAACGAGACGCAACAACAAGCACTATTACTTCACGTCGGTTTTCAATGAGAGGGTGGTACTACCCCGGGCGAGCCGACCCATTCATGCTGAAACCAATAGTAGCTTAAACGCGGCTATACCACCACCTAAAAATCTTAGTTTCTTAAAACCTTACTTTTTTAGATAAGGACCAAAAGTGTTTAAGGAGTAAAACTAAAAAAAATATCGAAAACTATCGAGAAGTTATTCCAACACAATATTTTATTTATATAAGGGGTGTAATGGGTGTCAAATAACATCTAAGACTTGAGACATCCAAGCCAACCTCACCTGCACGTGGTGCACCCTGCTGAATAACGAACGAGGCAATGGCGAAAGCGGGGTGGTAGTGTTTTACAGCCTGACTGGGTCGCAACCACCATGTATATGGCGAAAAAGCCCGTCATAGTGATTCGCTTCTGCGGGTCGCGTTTCGGGATCAGCCTGTGCATATCCAGCTTTTCGCAGGCCGGCATGACAGCGGCGACCGGCGATGGATAGTGTGTCACTCGATGGTCGCCGTTGTTTTTGGATTGTACTGTGTTTACCATCAGGCACAGTGCAGTCATTTTGCCGTGCTACTATAAAAAAAAATTAGTTATTTACTGGGTAAGGATATGAGTAATGTCTTATTAAGATTTATATATCATTTATTTTTTCCTGTTAGACCTTCAACTATTTCAAACCTAAGCTGTAATTTGATATTGTTAAAAATACACCTGATAATTCTGATAGCTGCACTTCTAATAATGATAAACCTTATATCTCAGATTCTGGTACTGATACCTGATATCTGATTTTTTGGTAATGATGAACTTATTTTCTGAATATCTGATTGTAATAATTAGCTTGTAAATGTCTCGCTGCTGGATAATCAGCTAATGACGAATGGCCGGTTTAAAATCATTCAAAGTAATTTCAGGTAAATCATATTCCTACAAGCAGATCCCAAGAGGCATTCAAGATTTCTGTACGACACGATGAGCCCCTTCATCATTTGTTGACAGTGGACATAAATTAAATTAAAATCAATAAATGTGTCAGTGCCAGTTCCGAAAAAAATATTGATGGACTCGGGATTCCAATTCTGGTATCAGGATATTCTTCTGGTCTAAATCATTTCGCCATAATGGCTTTGATTTTCACACAATGATCTGTAATAGGGATTCTGTAATTATTTCATACACAGAAAGTCTTCAGACTGATATAAATTAAACTTATTATTCGTATCTTATTAATGTTCGCGAATAGCCCTGTAAACTGGTTCAGAAAATAATATGTCATACGATTAATTAAGCGCCTGGGTATTTATTCAGTATCTTTAATTATATAACATTATTATCTTTTATTATTTCTAAGATTTTGGATATAGCGACATACTGATTGCTGTTTGCTTCTATAATTTTGTTTAAGTATGACAGTGTGGCATTCGCAATACATAAATAGATATAATGTACATATAAAAACACACGAAAAAGCTAACAAAGGTTATAAATAAGTTTTATTCAGAGCGAACCCTGAAATTATACTGGCGTGATAATATTTACCTTATCTACATTTCAAATAGTTTTAATTTGTCCGTGACTGTTTATATCATAATTTACTACAAAACCCCGGTGCAATGGAATGTAATTGTTATTATCTATTCGTTATTCAGCAGAGATGACATATCCAACGGTTGGTAGGAGAGAGACGTGGGACGTGCGTGCTTCTGCGCTCTCTGTCCTTTCAGTAAACCCTATCAGAGAAATCTTTGAGAATCTTCAAGTCAAACCTAATCCGAAGAAAAAAAATATTCCTCTGTCAGTCGGTGAGTGAAATACATATTTTAAAAATGACAATCTTAACATGTGTACTGTTTCATTATGAAAGTGTCTTCAAATAAATAATTTTTCTACTGAGATTAGTTAGCGGTATTAATTTAATTGACTTTATTATAGCTTACATTTTTTTTTGCAAATGTTTTTGCTAAGCTTGTAAAAACTATAATCACGGTTAGGCTAGTATATCATTGGGAGAATTAGAAATACTTTAATAATTTAAAAAATCGCAGTCACTAGTGTTTGCACGTTCGAGTATACGAATTTTTTTTGTCGCGACAAAATTGTTAAAAATAAGATTTGGGTTCAGCAAGAGACAGGCGTTCTTGGTCCTTGTGGAGTATCGAATCACTTAACTATCAGATGCCTGCTAACATAGAATCGAGTTAATAGTTTGGTGAAGCTGTTAAGGCTTTGCTAGGAAAATAGTGTAGTCAGTTCGAAAAAAAAAAAATGAAAAAAAAAATAGAATCGAGTTCACGTGTACAAATCCTCGTGTTTGCTTTACTTGCATGTTTCATCCTATTCATTTTTTAATACCTCACTATTTTACTAGGTCAACTACTTTGATATATGTTGTTAATATTAATATTATTGACGGAACTTAGTTGAAAGCATAAAAGTGAAATCACTCGAGTGCATTGTTACAAAGAATGCATGTTACTCAGTAGATGTGAAACATCTTTAGTGGTAAAAAATAATATAATGTATATATAAACATAAATATTATTAATTGTATATTGTATAAACAATGATAGTTAATCCATAGACGATTTGCCTTTTTTAATACTCTTTGTTCCATTTCTTGTCGCTCTCATCTACCTTTTGGTTTATAACGTAGTTCTTTAGCACAATTACTTACTCCCAATTAGTATTACGTACGTGACAGTTTTTAAATATTATATTTTTATAAACTATGGGAGAATATCGTGTAGGAAATTGATTAATAACTTAGTAATCGTTATTCCGGGAGCTAAGTCGGACGGCCTTCTGAAAAACTTCTGGATTTATTTTTAACAATCTATATTGAGTAACCGTGAATTTTATAACCGAGTATAGTTTTATATTTCATAATATGAGCACTGGCCATCTAGATATAAAGTATGTATTAAATTATTAAATAATCTTTTTAGGTTAAATAATATCCTAGTATTTTATTGCTAATGTTGTTATTTATTAGAGTAAAAGCAATCCCCGGGTTTGACCCTGCTGGTGTTATAGTCGGTATTGCATAAATTTACAAGCAAAAATTTAATCATCGTATTATTCACGATTACGGTGTAATAACACTTTATAATTAAATGTGAGGCATTGTTTTAGTCTCATTTATTAAAATGAAGATATTGTTCAGATGATGTTCTTAGAAACAATACCATTTCTGTATTTAGATAAATACGAGCCAGCGATATTAAGTAGAATTTTTATTATTTATAAAAAACAATTGATGGAAACTATAGAGGTTGTGCATTAAATGTAGAATGAAAGAGTTTGTTTCATTCATGTTTTATTGTTCGTCAAATCAATTGCATTATTGTATAGATATAAGTTAGAGGTTCTTAAACTTTTCAACTTACGACGAACTAAGTTTACGTCACGGTGACGTTTAAAAAATAAGTTAGCGACGACATTAATCAGGTACAGAAATAAATCATCTATTATGATACACATAAGATTTTTTTTTATTTGTACCAGATCTGTTTTCTATTCTTCAAAATCTAAAATCATTAAGTTTTCAGGGAAGAGATTTCTGATAATGTACTATGGTCAAATATTTTAAATCTGCTAAATATTTTTTAGGCTTATACATAGAATCAGATCTCTTTCTCCTTATTATAGTGGTATAGATAAATAAAATATGTGAAAATCTATTATAGACAAGAAAAGATAGACTAAACGAATTCATTTTATCATAAGAGTCAATTAAAAAACTTAACACCGCCTAATTTTACCTCCATAACTGGGTGGTAACAAGAGGCATTTGAAATTCCTTTGTGAAAGATTACATAATTAATACCTATTGAATAGATTAAATTGGTTTATGATATATCTTTCAACATAGTTTATGTAGTATTTTTTATATTTATTGTGATACGTCAATGATTAGTATTTTTTCATTTTCAGGTGATCCAACATGGTTTGGAAATTTGAAAATTCCTCAGAATATCATAAAAGCTGTATACGATTGCTTGGAAACAAACGATAGTCGAACTTACGCATTTGCCAATGGGCACCTAGAGGCGAGGCAGGCAGTAGCCGAATACAGTGCCCATCAGGGTAAAGTAACCGCTGAGGATGTAATACTGTGTAGTGGTTGCTCTCATGCTATTGAGATGGTGGTTGCAGTCCTTGCTGATAGAGGAAAAAATATTCTAATTCCCAGGCCAGGATATTTGTTATATAAAACCGTTGGAGAAAGCTTAGGAATACAAATTAAATATTACAATTTGTTGGTAAGATACATATCTTATAATCTATTCCTATTAATATAAAAATGGCAACTGAGACTGGAAATGAGATTTTGGACTTTTATATTTAAGAGTACTTCAATGGTCGAAATCAAACGATAATTTATTATTTTTTTAAGTTTGAATATGATCGAGGTTCTTTTATGAAATATAATCAATGCGTATCATTTAAATGAATTCTGTTCTAATAAGCCAGCTTCGAACGTATACGCAATTATTTTCGATTTATTGAAATAAATATTATATATAGCGCCTTTACTAAAAATCCCTTTCTGTACATTCCATATGAACTTAAACTATGCCAAATTACACGCACCAAAGGAGTATCTTCATTTAACCTCTCTTCTCTCTCTCTTCTCTTCTCGTCATTATAGATGATAGAAACCAAATATTTCATTGTTTTTTTCAAGAATATTACATTTATTTAAACTTGTTATCTTTAAATACATTATTTGTATACAGTGTTATATAGTATTCGTAAAAAGAAAAAGTATTTATATTTATAAACATGAATTCTCAGCTTTCTATAAATTTACAAATAATCAATTGGTATTATAATTATGGCCTAACGATATAACGGCTTATATCGTTAAACATCTTAATGATCTTGCGCACCGATTTATTTAAAACTTAATTGAAAATATCTAGTGAAGTTATCGGATTGTTTTGTTATCAGGTTTTTAAATCTGTTAATGTAACCTTATCTGTAATTTAATAACATTGTAAAAAAAAATCCAGTATATAGGTATATGTTTTGTAAATACCTATGAGGTAATCTTCGGTATTACTGCTTCGATTCTGGAAATGATTTCCTAGCTAATAACTGTTCATCCTGATTGTACTTAACTATGTTCTATTCTTGGTCAATTCAGTTTTACATCGTAATTAGCACGTATGAAGCCACCGCGTGGTTGCT
The DNA here is from genome assembly GCA_015888305.1 of Antheraea pernyi. Classification (NCBI taxonomy): domain Eukaryota; kingdom Metazoa; phylum Arthropoda; class Insecta; order Lepidoptera; family Saturniidae; genus Antheraea; species Antheraea pernyi. The sequence goes on from MU159005.1 coordinate 256,611, forward strand.
AGAGAAATATAAAGTACCTACAAATATCACGTTGACAGTTTTATGTATAAACAACGTTATATTTACGAATAAATTATATTTTTAGTCGCTTGAACATCTATGGTAAACTCGCTACCCGCCTCGGCTTCGCACAGGTATACTAACTAAGAAAATAAGATCAAATCTTTCCTTTAAAGTGCGACTATGTGACGAAAGCCAATTGAACAACTGAATGTCAATTTGTCAATTTTGTTTATCTTTGAAAATCTGCCTAAAGTTTTTGGAGATATCCTAGAATGTCCTGGAGTGGATTTTATATTTTATTCATGATCTTGTGTTATTTTACTCTGTATTTTGTAGTAATGGTGATGTTTTACGTAATATAGTTTGGTTTGGTTTTGGAGGGGAATTGGGTATCCGGCGCTCTAATAATCTATGTAATTATTTTATAGTGCTGATTGGTAATTATATTTAAATTTTTAGCCTCAACAAAGCTGGATGGTTGATCTGGAAAGTTTGGAGAAGGAAATAGACGAAAATACAGCGGCTATAGTTGTAAATAACCCGTCTAATCCTTGTGGATCTGTGTATACGAAGAAGCATTTAAGTGATATATTAGATATAGCGTCTCGTCATCGCTTACCCATAATTGCTGACGAAGTATACGAACATTTTGTCTTTTCTGGAATCGAGTATACGGCTATATCGTCCTTGTCCAATGATGTCCCTATATTGACATGTAGCGCTCTCACAAAAAGGTTTTTGGTTCCTGGTTGGCGTATGGGATGGATTGTTATACACGATAGACAAAATATATTAGGAAAAGAAGTCAGAAAAGGTTTACTTAATATGTCCACTCGAATTCTTGGCCCGAATACGTTAGTACAAAGGGCTTTGCCTGCGATATTAAAAGATACTCCACAAAGTTTCTTTGATGGGAAAATGAAATTTATTGAGGTAAGAGTCAACTCGGATATATAGTCAATTGTAGGCTATTGTCGTTATAATATTAGTGTTACCTTAAAATCTTTTAACTTTACCAATATCAGACCTCATTTTGGTTTATATAAAGAAATGTAAATATTTCATGATTATAATATTCTTAGTAAAAAGTAATTTACAAGTTGAACCTTACCTTAGGCTATAATTCCAATTAATTATTATAAATGTAGATGTGGTATATGCAAAACTGAGTTAAATAAATTTTAAGAGTCTGTGGCAGAAAATATGCACTGCCATACATCGTTCTATACAGTGTGCACGGTAGGAGTACGACCACAAAATCATATGAAATGTACTCATTTGCTTAAAAATAATTTGATAATTTACTTAAAGACATGAAAAATAGGATTATAAAAAATACTAATGATAATGTAGTGTCAGGTTTTGTCAGAATTCTTGTCTGTTTCTGTTTAGTTCTACTTGAGTTATTTGATATAATATTGTGTTATACTGATAGTATTTTGCATAATATAGTTAGGTTATTGTGTAAAATTGCAATGAATTAGATATAAGGGTAGTAATAATCTTTAATAATGAGGATTTATCGCAAAAAATAAAAACGATGATTCAGTGTATTATGTTTTCAGAGTCAAGCTAAAATGGCCTGTGAAATTTTACAAGGAACACCAGCTTTACATCCAATTATGCCACAAGGGTCCATGTACTTAATGATAGAGATCAAAATTTCGTTGTTTCCCAATATTTGTGATGATTTACAATTTATTAAACTTCTGTATGCGGAGCAATCAGTTCTATGTATTCCAGGTCAGGTATGTGCATTACGACCTTGTATTTCTTTTTATTTTTACAAACCCTTAGATGTCCAATTGCAAAAATGATAAAAGGAAATTTGACTAAAACAATTATCCACAGAGAAGTTTTGGATCATTAGAAATATTGTTAATTGATGTCTTTCGTACAGAATAGACAACTTTTTTATTCTTTTAATATTTTTAATCATCTTTTTTCTTCAAAGGTATAATTAATTTCAATCTTCATTTAGATAAATATTTATATACTATTTAATTTATACGTAATTTGAAAAAAAAAAAAACTGAATAGCGATAATGAAACCTTTGATTATAGAGGTTGACAAAAGAACCCTAATAAAGTTCAAACTTAAAAATTAAACGAATTATGGTCGAATTTCGACCACTGGTCGACAACTAGTTTACCTTAAAATGCGCTTATTATGGTACATGGCTTAAATAATAAAGTAAACACTTTACACTTTAAAACTCAAAATATACAAATTAATTGGAAAAGCAGCGATTACATTTAGAATAGAAGCAGGAAAAAGCCCGTAATAGTGATTCGTTCTGCGCGTCGCGTTTCGGGATCAGCTCATGCATATCCAGTAGTGAACGAGTTTCGCCGTGGCTCGAGTACCGGTGAGATGATTAACACTGGTCACCTCTGGACACGGACGGAGGTTGTTCGCTCACGCAGACAGGCATGACAGCGGTGACCGGCGAGGGATAAAGCATCTCTCGGTAGTCGCCATTGTTTTTGGATTGTACCTACTGTGCTCACCATCAGGCACACTGCAGTCACTTTGCTGAGCTACAAAAAAATAAAATAAAGAACGTCATTCGATACCCTATTGGAAAATATTATATATTATTTTTGAAATGATAATCATTCTCAATTTCAGTGCTTTAACTATCCCAACTACATGCGTATTGTGTTAACGGTACCTGAAGATGTTCTATTGGAAGCTTGCCAGAGGATTCTGCTATTCTGTACTGAACACGTTAAAATCAATGATAAGATGAACGGAGTCGAAAATATTGTACTTGCACCGAATAAACGTACAGAGGCTTAAATGCCATATGGGATACATCATAATTACGAATATATGCGGATACATTTTGCCGCACTTTATAATATGTTTTTAATTGATAAATTTTAATAAAATATTGGTTGAATTATTTTATTTTGATTTCAGTTTTATTGTCTAAACATAAACGGTCTTATTAAAAAAAATAAAAATGAACACGGGTATAACACGAGTTTTACTAAGCAGTGCCTAAAATTTAAAAATGAAGTCATGTTTAAAATATTTTATTACAAAAGCGTGTCCAAGGGGTATCTAGCTAACATTTGATTTAAGTTTTTTATGCAAGCAACTCTGAATAGCATTCGTTCAATTCGATCTCATCATTCAAAAACGTTCCATTACAAACAGATATTTTGCAAACAATTACAATTTATGAATATTATCTTTGTTCATGTTTTCATTTTATAAAATTTACTTACTATTAAATTAAATAAAAATTGATGTATAAAATAAATAAGATAAGCAATTTATAAGATTTATATATTACGTCAAGTGCGTAAGGTGGAGCAACAGTATAATGACAGATTAAATACACTGTCAGATGTCAGTAGTGTCCGATAGTAGTAGTTATGATTTACTTATTTGATGGTGGTAGAGCCACACTGAAGCTATTACTGGTTTCAGCATGAATGGGTCAGCTCGCCCGGGGTAGTACCACCTTCTCACAGAAAACCGACGTGAAGTAACAGTGCTTGCAATGTTTGCATTTCGTTCGATCAGTGAGAGCGCCGGAGACCCACCTCCCATCCCTTCCCCCTTCCTTTGCTCCTCCTAACCTAGGCTGGCAACGCACTTGCGACTCCCCTGGTGTTGCAAATGTCTATGGACGGTGGTGATCACTTAACATCAGGTGACCCACCTGTTCGTTTGCCACCAATGATAGATAAAAAAAACAACTTGTGAATGTCTAAAATTGTTTAATTTATTTACATTTTTCAAATTAATTTTGGGATGTAAAATAACATCTAAGACTTGAGACATCCAAGCCACCCTCTCCTGCACGTGGTGCACCCTGCTGAATAACGAACGAGGCAATGGCGATAGCGGGGTGGTAGGGTTTTACAGCCTGACTGGGTTGCAACCACCATGTATATGGCGAAAAAGCCCGTCATAGTGATTCGCTTCTGCGGGTCGCGTTTCGGGATCAGCCTGTGCATATCCAGCCTTTCGCAGGCCGGCATGATAGCGGCGACCGGTGTTGGATAGTTTGTCTCTCAGTGGTCGCCATTGTTTTTGGATTGTACTGTGCTTACCATCAGGCACAGTGCAGTCATTTTGCCGTGCTAGTATTAAAAAAAAAACCCACGGAATTCATAATTTACTATGAAACTTCTTTTGCTGGCAAAAATAGACACACAGTTTACAGATTACAACAATAGAATAAGAACTGTCAACTTAGACAAGTGTTCCAGAATGACGGAGGTTGTTCGCTCACGCAGACCGGCATGACAGCGGTGACCGGCGAGGGATAAAGCATCTCTCGGTAGTCGCCATTGTTTTTGGATTGTACCTACTGTGCTCACCATCAGGCACACTGCAGTCACTTTGCTGAGCTACAAAAAAATAAAATAAAGAACGTCATTCGATACCCTATTGGAAAATATTATATATTATTTTTGAAATGATAATCATTCTCAATTTCAGTGCTTTAACTATCCCAACTACATGCGTATTGTGTTAACGGTACCTGAAGATGTTCTATTGGAAGCTTGCCAGAGGATTCTGCTATTCTGTACTGAACACGTTAAAATCAATGATAAGATGAACGGAGTCGAAAATATTGTACTTGCACCGAATAAACGTACAGAGGCTTAAATGCCATATGGGATACATCATAATTACGAATATATGCGGATACATTTTGCCGCACTTTATAATATGTTTTTAATTGATAAATTTTAATAAAATATTGGTTGAATTATTTTATTTTGATTTCAGTTTTATTGTCTAAACATAAACGGTCTTATTAAAAAAAATAAAAATGAACACGGGTATAACACGAGTTTTACTAAGCAGTGCCTAAAATTTAAAAATGAAGTCATGTTTAAAATATTTTATTACAAAAGCGTGTCCAAGGGGTATCTAGCTAACATTTGATTTAAGTTTTTTATGCAAGCAACTCTGAATAGCATTCGTTCAATTCGATCTCATCATTCAAAAACGTTCCATTACAAACAGATATTTTGCAAACAATTACAATTTATGAATATTATCTTTGTTCATGTTTTCATTTTATAAAATTTACTTACTATTAAATTAAATAAAAATTGATGTATAAAATAAATAAGATAAGCAATTTATAAGATTTATATATTACGTCAAGTGCGTAAGGTGGAGCAACAGTATAATGACAGATTAAATACACTGTCAGATGTCAGTAGTGTCCGATAGTAGTAGTTATGATTTACTTATTTGATGGTGGTAGAGCCACACTGAAGCTATTACTGGTTTCAGCATGAATGGGTCAGCTCGCCCGGGGTAGTACCACCTTCTCACAGAAAACCGACGTGAAGTAACAGTGCTTGCAATGTTTGCATTTCGTTCGATCAGTGAGAGCGCCGGAGACCCACCTCCCATCCCTTCCCCCTTCCTTTGCTCCTCCTAACCTAGGCTGGCAACGCACTTGCGACTCCCCTGGTGTTGCAAATGTCTATGGACGGTGGTGATCACTTAACATCAGGTGACCCACCTGTTCGTTTGCCACCAATGATAGATAAAAAAAACAACTTGTGAATGTCTAAAATTGTTTAATTTATTTACATTTTTCAAATTAATTTTGGGATGTAAAATAACATCTAAGACTTGAGACATCCAAGCCACCCTCTCCTGCACGTGGTGCACCCTGCTGAATAACGAACGAGGCAATGGCGATAGCGGGGTGGTAGGGTTTTACAGCCTGACTGGGTTGCAACCACCATGTATATGGCGAAAAAGCCCGTCATAGTGATTCGCTTCTGCGGGTCGCGTTTCGGGATCAGCCTGTGCATATCCAGCCTTTCGCAGGCCGGCATGATAGCGGCGACCGGTGTTGGATAGTTTGTCTCTCAGTGGTCGCCATTGTTTTTGGATTGTACTGTGCTTACCATCAGGCACAGTGCAGTCATTTTGCCGTGCTAGTATTAAAAAAAAAACCCACGGAATTCATAATTTACTATGAAACTTCTTTTGCTGGCAAAAATAGACACACAGTTTACAGATTACAACAATAGAATAAGAACTGTCAACTTAGACAAGTGTTCCAGAATATTTAAATTAAAATAATGTCCATCTGTAAACACTCTTTTGCGATCAAACTTTTTTTAAGTAAAAGTTCAATGCGTATTTAACGTTTTTGTAATAACACGGAGACGGTCTTATTACAAAAACAAAAATGAACACGGGTTTAACATGAATTTTAATAGACAGTGTCTAAAATTTTATTCCTAGTTGAACAATTTTTAAAACACTTTATTACAAAAGCGTGTTTAAGCAGTCTCTTGCTAATCATATGGTTTAAGTTTTTTATGCAAGCAACTCTAAATAGCGTTCGTTCAATTCAGTCTCATTATTGAAAAACGTTCTATTACATATAATCATATGGTTTAAGTTTTTTATGCAAGCAACTCTAAATAGCGTTCGTTCAATTCAGTCTCATTATTGAAAAACGTTCTATTACATATAGATATTTTTGCAACAATTTCAATTCATGAATAATAATTTTATTCAGATCTTTATTAAGAAAATTTACTTATTGTAAGTTAAGTTAGTTATCATTATTGTGACATTTTAGTTAAAAGAATGTAATTGTTAACCTTTTGCCATTCGAAAGGGACATAAATATCCCGCGGGTTTTTTTTTTAATTTTTTAAATATCCCGCCATCGGCAAAGACATTTAGTACGTGTACCCTATATAGTCCTATAAGTCTATAAATCTATGGTCAAAATAATATATTTAATTATATAGTTTTTATATTATCACATATTTATAATTATTTTTATAAATAATTATAGCTAACTTAAAATATATTTAGTTTTTTTCTTATTTTCGATTAGCAAATAATGTATAACTAATAATTCTTTGTAGCAACATCACGTGACGCATTGACAATTTTCTGCGAGAATGTTATCTAGCTAACATTTGATTTAAGTTTTTTATGCAAGCAACTCTGAATAGCATTCGTTCAATTCGATCTCATCATTCAAAAACGTTCCATTACAAACAGATATTTTGCAAACAATTACAATTTATGAATATTATCTTTGTTCATGTTTTCATTTTATAAAATTTACTTACTATTAAATTAAATAAAAATTGATGTATAAAATAAATAAGATAAGCAATTTATAAGATTTATATATTACGTCAAGTGCGTAAGGTGGAGCAACAGTATAATGACAGATTAAATACACTGTCAGATGTCAGTAGTGTCCGATAGTAGTAGTTATGATTTACTTATTTGATGGTGGTAGAGCCACACTGAAGCTATTACTGGTTTCAGCATGAATGGGTCAGCTCGCCCGGGGTAGTACCACCTTCTCACAGAAAACCGACGTGAAGTAACAGTGCTTGCAATGTTTGCATTTCGTTCGATCAGTGAGAGCGCCGGAGACCCACCTCCCATCCCTTCCCCCTTCCTTTGCTCCTCCTAACCTAGGCTGGCAACGCACTTGCGACTCCCCTGGTGTTGCAAATGTCTATGGACGGTGGTGATCACTTAACATCAGGTGACCCACCTGTTCGTTTGCCACCAATGATAGATAAAAAAAACAACTTGTGAATGTCTAAAATTGTTTAATTTATTTACATTTTTCAAATTAATTTTGGGATGTAAAATAACATCTAAGACTTGAGACATCCAAGCCACCCTCTCCTGCACGTGGTGCACCCTGCTGAATAACGAACGAGGCAATGGCGATAGCGGGGTGGTAGGGTTTTACAGCCTGACTGGGTTGCAACCACCATGTATATGGCGAAAAAGCCCGTCATAGTGATTCGCTTCTGCGGGTCGCGTTTCGGGATCAGCCTGTGCATATCCAGCCTTTCGCAGGCCGGCATGATAGCGGCGACCGGTGTTGGATAGTTTGTCTCTCAGTGGTCGCCATTGTTTTTGGATTGTACTGTGCTTACCATCAGGCACAGTGCAGTCATTTTGCCGTGCTAGTATTAAAAAAAAAACCCACGGAATTCATAATTTACTATGAAACTTCTTTTGCTGGCAAAAATAGACACACAGTTTACAGATTACAACAATAGAATAAGAACTGTCAACTTAGACAAGTGTTCCAGAATATTTAAATTAAAATAATGTCCATCTGTAAACACTCTTTTGCGATCAAACTTTTTTTAAGTAAAAGTTCAATGCGTATTTAACGTTTTTGTAATAACACGGAGACGGTCTTATTACAAAAACAAAAATGAACACGGGTTTAACATGAATTTTAATAGACAGTGTCTAAAATTTTATTCCTAGTTGAACAATTTTTAAAACACTTTATTACAAAAGCGTGTTTAAGCAGTCTCTTGCTAATCATATGGTTTAAGTTTTTTATGCAAGCAACTCTAAATAGCGTTCGTTCAATTCAGTCTCATTATTGAAAAACGTTCTATTACATATAGATATTTTTGCAACAATTTCAATTCATGAATAATAATTTTATTCAGATCTTTATTAAGAAAATTTACTTATTGTAAGTTAAGTTAGTTATCATTATTGTGACATTTTAGTTAAAAGAATGTAATTGTTAACCTTTTGCCATTCGAAAGGGACATAAATATCCCGCGGGTTTTTTTTTTAATTTTTTAAATATCCCGCCATCGGCAAAGACATTTAGTACGTGTACCCTATATAGTCCTATAAGTCTATAAATCTATGGTCAAAATAATATATTTAATTATATAGTTTTTATATTATCACATATTTATAATTATTTTTATAAATAATTATAGCTAACTTAAAATATATTTAGTTTTTTTCTTATTTTCGATTAGCAAATATTGTATAACTAATAATTCTTTGTAGCAACATCACGTGACGCATTGACAATTTTCTGCGAGAATGTTGAGTTATTTATGAGTGTAGGAGTAATTATTTTGTGTTTATGAGTCACTTTATGTTATAAAAAATGCTTTTTCATTTGTATCAATAACTGTATAGACTACCACAATTCGAATTGGTTTTATCTAAGTTTAATACAGTTCCCTGTGTACACGAACTCGATTTGTAATACGATACTTGCTTTACATGCGATTTCTTTATGAGTGTCGTTTACAGTAGATAATTACAAAAAAATCCCAATTTATATGTTGTACAGAGTATTGCGACACATAGTTTTGTGTATCTTACTTACGACTTTCATATTCTATTTTATAAAACAAAAACATAATTTTGTAATGTTGTAGGTCCTCTGTATATGAGTACTCTCTATAGTAGTGGTAGAGCCAGGCTGTATCCCTATGTGGATTTCAGCATGAATGGGCCGGCTCGTCTGGGGTGCTACCCTCTCACAGAAAATTGGCTTGAAGTAACAGTTCTTGTACTGTTGCGTTTAGTCCGGTAAGTGAGAGTGACGGAGGCCCTCCCTCTCCCTTCCCAAAATATGATGGTGGTTTTAAAGAAACATTTACCCCAGGGGAGTACCGACACTCACAGTGTAGGAGAATCCCCCCCTGAGCGTGCCCGCTCAGGCTGCCCTTCGTATTCTGGGGTGGGCAAAATTCCGCTTGTCATATCGGCCAGGGGAAACAAAACGGAAAAATTGTCGGCACCCCCTTCCATGCTACGCGTGGACTTCTGTAACATAAGGGGAATCCACTCTAACCTTAATTCCATCCACCATCACCTTGAGACGGAAAAGCCGGCCTTGATGTTCCTAACTGAGACGCAGATATCTTCCCCGTTAGACATTGCATGTCTGCGGTATCCTGGCTACAGCATTGAGCAGGCCTTCATGCCTCGAGCCGGGGTCTGCGCATTTATCCGGGAGGATATTTGCGTCCGTAGTCTGGCCAATCCTGAAAGTCAAGATCTGTCACTTCTCATTCTCCGTGTGGATTGCGCAGACCACCCGCGCATCTATGCTTGCGTATACAGGTCGCATAGTGGTGACTTAGAGACCGCCTTATGGAGCACATGCAAATGGCGATCGACTCAGTCCTTCATCAGATCCCCTCCGCGGAAATCGTAGTTCTTGGCGACTTCAACGCCCATCATGTTGAATGGCTTGGTTCACGTACTACCGATTACGCGGGGCGATTTGTTTTTGATTTTTCCTTAGCATATTCCCTCACACAGATGGTCGCCTCGCCTACGCGGGTACCGGATGTGGAAAATCATATGCCTTCACTGTTGGACCTTCTGTTGACGTCTCATCCGGACAGTTACCAGATAAACGTCGAAGCACATCTGGGCTCGTCAGATCACTGCCTGATCCGGACATCTGTGCCTCTTACGCGTCTATTTCGTCCACGGTCTGTGGACAGACGCCAAGTCTGGCACTACAGATCAGCAGACTGGGATGGGTTGTGCACTTTCTTCGCTTCGTACCCATGGAGGCAGGTTTGCTTCTCGCTAGATGATCCAGATGCCATCGCAAATAGTATAACTGACATCCAAGGAATGGGTCTGTTTATTTCGAGCTCCATGATACCCATCGGAGGCAAATCTCAACCTTGGTTCGGTCGCACGTGTAAAATAGCCTGCCATCGAAAGCAGAAATGCTACCGGGCCTGGGTGAATGCAATGGCATCACAAGATGTAAACATCTGCGCATTAAAAAAGAAGTACAACTTTGCCTCCAGGTCTTACAAAAGTGCAATCGCTTTGGTTAAGTCCACCTTTGTTGACAGAATTGGTGAGAAATTGATTCGTCTCCCATCGGGAACACGGACGTTTTGGTCTCTCGCCAAAGCTGTCCTTGGAAATTTCTGTCGACCATCCTTTCCATCATTGCGGAGGGAAGACGAGTCGTTGGCCCATGACGCTAAAGACAAGGCCGATCTTCTTAGTTGCCTTTTTGCGTCCAACTCGACTCTCGTCGATTGCAAAGGTGGCATTACCACGTTGCGAAAGCTCGATGCCTAATATTCTGTTTCCGCAAAGAGCTGTACGCAATGCAGTCTACTCTTTGGATATCTCAAAGTCGAGTGGGCCAGACTGAATCCGCCCGATTATGCTTAGGACATGTGCTCCGGAACTGGCTCCGGTTCTTTCACATCTTTTTCGGCGCTCATATTTCGCAGGCCTTGTTCCTAATATTTGGAAGAGCGCTTTAGTGCACCCGATCCATAAAAAAGGCGACCGCTCTGATTCATCCAACTATCGACCTATTGCCATTACCTCCGTGCTCTGTAAGATAATGGAATCCTGCATCAACCGCCAGCTCCTGAAGTATCTAGAAGATAACCAGCTCATTAATGATCGCCAATACGGTTTCCGTCAAGGCCGCTCAGCTGGTGATCTTCTAGCCTTTCTGACTCACAGATGGGCGGAAGCAGTTGAAAATAAGGGGGAGGCCCTAGCCGTTAGTTTGGATGTTGCTAAGGCCTTCGGTGGTAGAGCCAGGCTGTATCCCTATGTGGATTTCAGCATGAATGGGCCGGCTCGTCTGGGGTGCTACCCTCTCACAGAAAATTGGCTTGAAGTAACAGTTCTTGTACTGTTGCGTTTAGTCCGGTAAGTGAGAGTGACGGAGGCCCTCCCTCTCCCTTCCCAAAATATGATGGTGGTTTTAAAGAAACATTTACCCCAGGGGAGTACCGACACTCACAGTGTAGGAGAATCCCCCCCTGAGCGTGCCCGCTCAGGCTGCCCTTCGTATTCTGGGGTGGGCAAAATTCCGCTTGTCATATCGGCCAGGGGAAACAAAACGGAAAAATTGTCGGCACCCCCTTCCATGCTACGCGTGGACTTCTGTAACATAAGGGGAATCCACTCTAACCTTAATTCCATCCACCATCACCTTGAGACGGAAAAGCCGGCCTTGATGTTCCTAACTGAGACGCAGATATCTTCCCCGTTAGACATTGCATATCTGCGGTATCCTGGCTACAGCATTGAGCAGGCCTTCATGCCTCGAGCCGGGGTCTGCGCATTTATCCGGGAGGATATTTGCGTCCGTGCAAGGTTGTCGATGACTACAACTCGTGTTCATACGCAATGCATAATGAGTAATTATAATAAATGACAGTATTAAAAACTATACGCTGCGATGTTCCCACGCTGTGGCGCGCCGTTGTCAGTCGCTTTCCGGGTCTTAACAATATTTTCATTTGAGAATTGGAAGATTGATATCTGTTACAGAATCACGACCTTATTCAGACGCCTTCCGCGATCACGATTGCATTATTAAAGTCGTAAAGCCGTCATTATTTGTTAATACGTGCGACGAAATATATTTACTTTGTATGTTTTTACATGTATAAAAAATGTCTTTTCATATTTTATTCATGCATTTTGATGAAATTACTGTTGGTACAAGAAACATCTTTATTATAGGTAACAATATCAACAGCGAAAGTAATGTATTATAAAGAAAGTAAAGTAATATATAAGAAAATTTAAATAATTTAAAATAAAAATAAAATCTATTCATGGCACATTAAATGCTATATTGCAGAACATAGATGGATGGTGTAGTTGGTATAAATTAAGTTATGATAAATAAGGTATTGAACATAAATAAACAAAGTGGAGTTGAAAATAGTGTATTAAACAGAACAAGTGGTTTTAGAGAGGGTGTACATCTAAAACCAATCACCTTGGAAAATAAAGGAAGATTGTTAACCAGAATGTTTAGGGGCTTTATCCCAGAGGTTTCTTTTGCCCCTCATAGATTTGCGCCTATCCCCTACAAATTTGTTATTTCCCTCCGTAGATATGCGCCTTTACCTTAAAAATTTGCATTTTCTCCTGTCGATATGGATATTCCTTCGTCGATTTTCCACACATAGAGCTATGGAATAAGCATAAATGTTTAAAATAATAAACTCACTTTGGTAGCAGGTTCGACTCTCGCGGGGAGCGCGCGTGCCGGCGCGGGCGAGGCGGAGCGCTCGCGTTCCTTCATCTCTCCCGCGGGCGGTGCGGCGCGCCCCCGCGCACTCCGCGCCGCCGCCTCCAGGCACCCACTCGACTTACTCCTATATTTACACCAACCGATTATATTTATAAACATCAAGAATCAACTTTTAACAATGATTTTCAAAATACCCCACAACATCTTCTAGATTCGAATTATCAATTGATTCCAACTTTCCAAGAGGTAATATTCCCCAGTTCATTCAGTTTAACCGTCTGAAATTCAGGTTTAGTAATCCGCACTTTTATTGCATAAGTTGAAAAAATGTTCTAATAGAAAATTGTAGTGGTAGAGCCAGGCTGTATCCCTATGTGGATTTCAGCATGAATGGGCCGGCTCGTCCGGGGTGGTACCACCCTCTCACAGAAAATTGGCTTGAAGTAACAGTACTTGTACTGTTGCGTTTGGTCCAGTAAGTGAGAGCGCCGGAGGCCCTCCCTCTCCCTTCCCAAAATATGATGGCGGTTTTAAAGGAACATTTACCCCAGGGGTGTACCGACACTCACAGTGTAGGAGAATCCCCCCCTGAGCGTACCCGCTCAGGCTGCCCTTCGTATTCTGGGGTGGGCAAAATTCCGCTCGTCATATCGGCCAGGGAAAACAGAACGAAAAAATTGTCGGCACCCCCTTCCATGCTACGTGTGGACTTCTGTAACATAAGGGGAATACACTCTAACCTTAATTCCGTCCACCACCACCTTGAGACGGAAAAGCCGGCCTTGATGTTCCTAACTGAGACGCAGATATCTTCCCCGTCAGACATTACATATCTGCGGTATCCTGGCTACAGCATTGAGCAGGCCTTCATGCCTCGAGCCGGGGTCTGCGCATTTATCCGGGAGGATATTTGCGTCCGTCGTCTGGTCAATCTTGAAGGTCAAGATCTGTCACTTCTCATTCTCCGTGTGGATTGCGCAGACCACCCGCGCATCTATGCTTGCGTATACAGGTCGCATAGTGGTGACATAGAGACCGCCTTATGGAGCACATGCAAATGGCGATCGACTCAGTCCTTCATCAGATCCCCTCCGCGGAAATCGTAGTTCTTGGCCAGGGGAGTACCGACACTCACAGTGTAGGAGAATCCCCCCCTGAGCGTGCCCGCTCAGGCTGCCCTTCGTATTCTGGGGTGGGCAAAATTCCGCTTGTCATATCGGCCAGGGGAAACAAAACGGAAAAATTGTCGGCACCCCCTTCCATGCTACGCGTGGACTTCTGTAACATAAGGGGAATCCACTCTAACCTTAATTCCATCCACCATCACCTTGAGACGGAAAAGCCGGCCTTGATGTTCCTAACTGAGACGCAGATATCTTCCCCGTTAGACATTGCATGTCTGCGGTATCCTGGCTACAGCATTGAGCAGGCCTTCATGCCTCGAGCCGGGGTCTGCGCATTTATCCGGGAGGATATTTGCGTCCGTAGTCTGGCCAATCCTGAAAGTCAAGATCTGTCACTTCTCATTCTCCGTGTGGATTGCGCAGACCACCCGCGCATCTATGCTTGCGTATACAGGTCGCATAGTGGTGACTTAGAGACCAACCGCCTTATGGAGCACATGCAAATGGCGATCGACTCAGTCCTCCATCAGATCCCCTCCGCGGAAGTCGTGGTTCTTGGCGACTTCAACGCCCATCATGTTGAATGGCTTGGTTCACGTACTACCGATTACGCGGGGCGATTTGTTTTTGATTTTTCCCTAGCATATTCCCTCACACAAATGGTCGCCTCACCTACGCGAGTACCGGATGTGGAGAATCATATGCCTTCACTGTTGGACCTTCTGCTGACGTCTCATCCGGACAGTTACCAGATAAACGTCGAGTCCCCTCTGGGCTCGTCAGATCACTGCCTGATCCGGACATCTGTGCCTCTTACACGTCCATTTCGTCCACGGTCTGAGGACAGACGCCAAGTCTGGCACTACAGATCAGCAAACTGGGATGGGTTGCGTACTTTTTTCGCTTCGTACCCATGGAAGCAGGTTTGCTTCTCGCTAGATGATCCAGATGCCATCGCAAATAGTATAACCGACATCCTACTCCAAGGAATGGGCCTGTTTATTCCGAGCTCCATGATACCCATCGGAGGCAAATCTCAACCTTGGTTCGGTCGCACGTGTAAAATGGCCTGCCGTCGAAAGCAGAAATGCTACCGAGCCTGGGTAAATGCAGTGGCATCACAAGATGTAAACATCAGCGCATTAAAAAAGGAGTACAACTTTGCCTCCAGGTCTTACAAAAGTGCAATCGCCTTGGCTAAGTCCACCTTCATTGACAGAATTGGTGAGAAATTGATTCGTCTCCCATCGGGAACACGGACGTTTTGGTCTCTAGCCAAAGCTGTCCTTGGAAATTTCTGTCGACCATCCTTTCCATCATTGCGGAGGGAAGACGAGTCGTTGGCCCATGACGCTAAAGACAAGGCCGATCTTCTTAGTTGCCTTTTTGCGTCCAACTCGACTCTCGATTGCAAAGGGAAGCTACCACCTTCATTACCACGTTGCGAAAGCTCGATGCCTAATATTCGGTTTTCGCAAAGAGCTGTACGCAATGCACTCTTCTCTTTGGATATCTCAAAGTCGAGTGGGCCAGATCGAATCCCCGCAATTGTGCTTAGGACATGTGCTCCGGAACTAGCTCCGGTTCTTTCACATCTTTTTCGGCGCTCATATTCTGCAGGCCTTGTCCCTAATATCTGGAAGAGCGCTTTAGTGCACCCGATTCATAAAAAAGGCGACCGCTCGGATCCATCCAATTATCGGCCTATTGCCATTACCTCCCTACTCTGTAAAATAATGGAATCCTGCATCAACCGCCAGCTCCTGAAGTATCTAGAAGATAACCAGCTCATTAATGATCGCCAATACGGTTTCCGTCAAGGCCGCTCAGCTGGTGATCTTCTAGCCTTTCTGACTCACAGATGGGCGGAAGCAGTTGAAAATAAGGGGGAGGCCCTAGCCGTTAGTTTGGATGTTGCTAAGGCCTTC
Organism: Antheraea pernyi; assembly: GCA_015888305.1. NCBI lineage: Eukaryota > Metazoa > Arthropoda > Insecta > Lepidoptera > Saturniidae > Antheraea > Antheraea pernyi. Next base: position 272,478 of record MU159005.1, read on the forward strand.
GATCGAGTGTGGCACAATGCTCGTGGTTCTTGGCGACTTCAACGCCCATCATGTTGAATGGCTTGGTTCACGTACTACCGATTACGCGGGGCGATTTGTTTTTGATTTTTCCTTAGCATATTCCCTCACACAGATGGTCGCCTCGCCTACGCGGGTACCGGATGTGGAAAATCATATGACGCCCATCATGTTGAATGGCTTGGTTCACGTACTACCGATTACGCGGGGCGATTTGTTTTTGATTTTTCCTTAGCATATTCCCTCACACAGATGGTCGCCTCGCCTACGCGGGTACCGGATGTGGAAAATCATATGCCTTCACTGTTGGACCTTCTGTTGACGTCTCATCCGGACAGTTACCAGATAAACGTCGAAGCACATCTGGGCTCGTCAGATCACTGCCTGATCCGGACATCTGTGCCTCTTACGCGTCTATTTCGTCCACGGTCTGTGGACAGACGCCAAGTCTGGCACTACAGATCAGCAGACTGGGATGGGTTGTGCACTTTCTTCGCTTCGTACCCATGGAGGCAGGTTTGCTTCTCGCTAGATGATCCAGATGCCATCGCAAATAGTATAACCGACATCCTACTCCAAGGAATGGGCCTGTTTATTCCGAGCTCCATGATACCCATCGGAGGCAAATCTCAACCTTGGTTCGGTCGCACGTGTAAAATGGCCTGCCGTCGAAAGCAGAAATGCTACCGAGCCTGGGTAAATGCAGTGGCATCACAAGATGTAAACATCAGCGCATTAAAAAAGGAGTACAACTTTGCCTCCAGGTCTTACAAAAGTGCAATCGCCTTGGCTAAGTCCACCTTCATTGACAGAATTGGTGAGAAATTGATTCGTCTCCCATCGGGAACACGGACGTTTTGGTCTCTAGCCAAAGCTGTCCTTGGAAATTTCTGTCGACCATCCTTTCCATCATTGCGGAGGGAAGACGAGTCGTTGGCCCATGACGCTAAAGACAAGGCCGATCTTCTTAGTTGCCTTTTTGCGTCCAACTCGACTCTCGATTGCAAAGGGAAGCTACCACCTTCATTACCACGTTGCGAAAGCTCGATGCCTAATATTCGGTTTTCGCAAAGAGCTGTACGCAATGCACTCTTCTCTTTGGATATCTCAAAGTCGAGTGGGCCAGATCGAATCCCCGCAATTGTGCTTAGGACATGTGCTCCGGAACTAGCTCCGGTTCTTTCACATCTTTTTCGGCGCTCATATTTCGCAGGCCTTGTTCCTAATATTTGGAAGAGCGCTTTAGTGCACCCGATCCATAAAAAAGGCGACCGCTCTGATTCATCCAACTATCGACCTATTGCCATTACCTCCGTGCTCTGTAAGATAATGGAATCCTGCATCAACCGCCAGCTCCTGAAGTATCTAGAAGATAACCAGCTCATTAATGATCGCCAATACGGTTTCCGTCAAGGCCGCTCAGCTGGTGATCTTCTAGCCTTTCTGACTCACAGATGGGCGGAAGCAGTTGAAAATAAGGGGGAGGCCCTAGCCGTTAGTTTGGATGTTGCTAAGGCCTTCGATCGAGTCTGGCACAATGCGCTCCTCTCGAAGCTGATTTCGTATGGACTCCCCGAGAAACTACGCAATTGGGTGTCTAGTTCTCTCACGGATCGGAGCATAAAAGTCGCCGTTGACGGAGCATACTCGGATCTTAGGTCTGTGAGTGCTGGTGTCCCGCAAGGCTGTGTACTATCCCCCTCCCTATTTCTCCTGCATATCAATGATTTTTTGCAAATCAGTAACATTCATTGCTATGCAGATGACAGTACTGTGGATTCTTTTTATACCAGTCGTGCAGGTGTTTCTCGAGAACGCGTTTATGAGAGCCGTAATAGACTTGTATATGAGATAGAGACGTCTCTCGAGTGTGTCTCAGATTGGGGAAAACAAAATCTGGTCGAGTTCAACCCCACTAAAACGCAAGTCTGTATCTTCACCGCAAAAAAGACCCTCTTTGGCGCAGTTTCTATCTTTCAGGGAGTCCCCATAGTCGTCAAGCCTAAAATCAGTACCTTGGGTGTCGATATATCAAGCGACGTTCAGTTTGGTGGTCATTTGGAAAGCAGAGCAAAACTGGCCTCAAAAAAATTAGGTGTTCTTAACAGAGCAGGACGGTATTTCAAACCGGATCACCGCCTTCAGCTTTATAAGGCGTAAGTCCGTCCACACATGGAATATTGTTTCCACCCCTGGGCCGAAACATCCTCAATGTCACCTACTTCTTTTAGACCGAATCCAACGTCGAGCGGCTCGAATCATCGGCAACCAGGTGCTCTCCTTAAGGCTAGACACTCTGGCGCTTCGTAGGGACGTTGCGTCGCTTTGCGTCCTCTATAAGATCTACCACGGAGAGTGCTCTGAAGAATTGTTTGGATTGATACCTGCTGCTGAGTTCCGTTACAGAACGACTCGTCACGGACTGAAATTCCATCAGTGTCATCTCGATGGTTGGAAGTCGTGCACTGTGCGCTTCTCACGTTCGTTTTTTCCGCGTACGACAGTTCTCTGGAATGAACTCCTAGCGGCAGCGTTTCCAGACCAATATAATCTGGCTTTTTTTCAAAAAACGGGCCTATTCCTTTCTCATAGCCGGCAACGCATCTGTGATTCTTCTCATGTCGCAGGTGTCCATGGACGGCGGTGATCACTTACCATCAGGTGACCCGCATGTTCGTTTGCTGCCAATAGTATTTAAAAAAAAAATGAAGAGCAGACATTGTTCAAGCTGTAGGTAGGTATTAAATAAAATTAATATAAAATTAACAGAAGAGCAATTCACACATTTATTTTAAAGGTTTGCTCCTTTATGAAGAGAGAACAAGAAGAGTAAGCAGTGCTTATCAAATATCATTATAATTTTTAGTTATTATGTCTTCATTTTGTGTTCATTCTTTTATAATACCTTGAAATAAAATGTAATTGTATGTAATTGTTTTATTTCTAAATCATTTTTGAAAATTATTTGACAAAGTAATAAGTATAAATTATTAAAATTTATCTTTATTTTAAAAGTATAACTATAGTTTATGAATTTCATTGGTTTCTGCTTATATTGTAACAATCTTATTGTATGGCTGATTAGTATAAAAAGTGCTACTATAGGAGAAAGACTCTGAAGACATGATATTTATGCCTTTTTTAAATATGAATATCAATTCATTTTTAGAATAGTAATTTTTAATAGTCATAACTATTATTTTTGCTATGTATTTTATAAAAATCTGCTATCCTTGCATAATATATATGCAATTGTTATGTTTAGTATGTTTAGGACAACTGAATTGATTGAAGTACTAAACGGATATTCATGTAGTCTTCACCAGTAGATAAAGTGATTCATGAAGAAAGTTTAAGCATTTAATTTGTCTATGTTTCTTTGATTACCATGGCGGAATAATATAGGCCGGGCCAGCTAGTTTTATGAAATATAGAAATGTGGTGTAGATTGTTTATAAAACATTTTTTGCAAATCATGAGTGTACTATAAAGCCTCTTTAATATGACTGTACCTTTTAATGACAGTAACAACGGTAAATATGACTAACAGACTATCGCCACGGCGAACGGCAAAAATCGATGTACTTGAAAAAAAAAGCCGAGGCAGACATAAGGACTACTAACAAAAGTGAAAACTCAAAAAAATGGAATAACTGTTCTCTTACGAATTATTAACTTAATTGTAGTGTGAATTATTTAAATTACATAATTTGTATATTATAATTAGTAACATTAGTCTGGTTTTCACATCCATTGGCACACGGAGCAATAATTATATACATTTTTATAAAGTATATTAATCAATCAAACCTATAATGAGCTGTAAAATATCAATATTACATGTACACAGGCCGCTATATCACGCGTCGCTAGTATGACGCAAGCGTAATACAGCCGTTGATCAATTTCACACGAACGAATGCCCAGGTAGCAGTTAATCACTACATAGTGTACCAATTCAAATAAAAAAAGAATCATTAAAATCGGTTCACAATTGACTAAAATATCGATTAAAATACATAAAAAAATACATACAACCGAACATAGTAACCTCCTTTTTTTAAGAATCCGATACGAAATACATATAAGAGTTGTTGAGGTATGTATGCTTGGTACACATATATGTTTCAACAACTCATATATGTATGAATAGTTAGCTTAGCTTAGATTAGCTCAGATAGGTCGCGAATTGTATGTATCAGGCAACAGCCAAAGCCGAGGTGTGCCGCGCACCCTTGAGCTAGTTGTCAAAGTAAAATCGGCTGAGTGCCTTAAACGCTCGCCTTAGTAGTCCGGTGAAGCTGTTAAGACCTTGCTGGTCAATAGCGTAGTCAGTTCGAAAAAAAAAACGGGCCCATAGACATAGCGCTGAACTTTGTGGAAGGACCACGATTAAAGATAGTTAATGGTGATTTATTTACAATTAAAAGTGTCATTGTTTTTTATTTTATAAGTGTTTTTATGGAGCATTGTTTGAACAGATGCATCCACATAGGCGGGTTATCATGACGTATAGATTCTTTTGTTCAACAGGACATTGTTTGTAGTGTCTGTTGTTGAAGTAATTAATACAGTATTATTTGTATCACAAAGGAATTGTGCATAATTATATTGCGATTTCATCATCTTAGCAACGTCAATTCTGAAATTATTGATTGTTTTTGAAGTGAACACTTCTTTAGGCGCGTTGATGGGTAGTCTTTGGTACGAGATAAGGTAATTTCGTGTGATGACATGCTGGTAAGCATGACCGGCTGTATTACGCTTGCGTCATACTAGCGACGCGTGATATAGCGGCCTGTGTACATGTAATATTGATATTTTACAGCTCATTATAGGTTTGATTGATTAATATACTTTATAAAAATGTATATAATTATTGCTCCGTGTGCCAATGGATGTGAAAACCAGACTAATGTTACTAATTATAATATACAAATTATGTAATTTAAATAATTCACACTACAATTAAGTTAATAATTCGTAAGAGAACAGTTATTCCATTTTTTTGAGTTTTCACTTTTGTTAGTAGTCCTTATGTCTGCCTCGGCTTTTTTTTTCAAGTACATCGATTTTTGCCGTTCGCCGTGGCGATAGTCTGTTAGTCATATTTACATTAGATGACATTACCCTTTAAGATCTTTAATCCTTGCTTATAATATAAATGTGAATGAATGTTTGTTTGTCCATTTGTTACGCTGTCACGTCTCAACTATTCAAACGGTCATTACGATATTATGCACACAAGTTGTCAGTGGTACAAAAAGAAGGGTATTTTTCATCTAATAGATAAAAAGAACACTGCTACCGAGGAATCTACATTAATGTGAACAAAGCCACAGGCTATAGCTAGTATTTTATATAAGAATCTAATAAGGAAACAAAGTAAAATGTTGGTTGAAAATTAAAAATCTAAAAAATAAAATCTCGTCCCTAACGCCATCTATCGGGTTCGACTATAGTTTAGAATTTGATAACTCCATTAGTATGAACAAAATATTACATCGAAATTGTTTTTTGTAGTATTAATATTGTCAACCAAACTTCTAGATTATTACTGCTATTGTCGAGTATTCATGATCCGTAATATTATTTCCCATCCACTTTAGTTGGATTTCTCATCCCACAATAACCATAAAATATTACGTATAATGCTACCAATATTAAAATATATATATATATAAAATAAATAAAAATATATAGTCAAATAACACAAGATTATGAATAAAATATATGAGAGACTCAGATCCCGCCAAAAACTCCTCGAAATTGATTAAGTCGTTCGTATAATTACGAAAACGATTATTCAATATTTTATTCATAAAGATTCATATACTTCAAACTAAAAAACATCTATATTTCTAGACTTCTTTAGAACACCGAATAATATTATGTAAATAATAAATTGGGATCTTGTTAATAAATTTCGAGATGAATGCATAAAAAAAATGACAATTAGACGTAGTGAAGAGGTTAATTGAATGCAAAATGAGCAAAAAGGTCTCGTTTCCGCGTCGGAGGAACAATGCGAACTGTTTCCGCGGACGCACGCCGCGTCGCGTCGCGCCATCTTGAATACAATTTCCCATCTATTGTTTTGATAATAATTAATTTAGTAGAAAGCATAGCTTACTCGTAAATTTCATTACGTGATTACTTCGAAAATGAATCGTTATTGTTTTTGTCCAAATATAAACAGATTTAGTGTTCTAGTTTTTTTGTTTAATTTTTATATCTTTTCACTTTTAGAATTAACTTTTTGCTTTATTGCTTTACTTTCGTTTACAGGTGATAGTAAAGCGATAGTAGAACTGGCTAACTTTTGACTTTACAACGACAAATTCAGGATATTTACCTGCCCAAAACTTGTAATATAATAAATATAAAATCTATAATGTAAAAAAAGCTCCTAAAATAAAAATAAATATACCTAATTTTGCAGTACATAATTTGTTATTGTTAAAAATTTTCAAGTTTTGTAATAAATCCAGTATTTCTTTAAAGTTATGCTGTTAACGTTTGAAAAATACGAAATTATGCATATAATGTGAAATTTGTCATTTTAAGACATTTGCTAGATATTTGAAAGCATTATCCGCCATTTTCATATCTCAATCTACAAGTCGAGAGGTTAATGTGTGTCCCATTAGACACTGAGTCCATCACTTTGCCCTGTTACAATAAAAAAATCGTGTCCACAATTATGGCATCTGGACTGACGTGAAAAACCTTGAATATGTTGCATTTTGTTTCATTATCCTTTGTATAACGTTGTCTCTTTCTCTCAACAGGAGTTGGAGCAAGAGAAACATCTGCCATCACGCTAACACCAATAAAAGCGGAGCCCCAATGAAGAATGTTTCAAAATCGGGCTGTTTTTTTTTTCTTTTAGCTACGTGTTAACGTCAGTGTTACGTGTTAACGTTGCCATGGTAACGTGGGAACTTTCTATCGCAAACATTTTTAATGTTTATTTTGTGTTTCTGTTCAAAATGTTAATTCTACGTCTGTTTTGTTTCCAGTTTTTTTATTTGTAATCTATTACGTATTATAGAAGAAGGCTATAGGCTATGTATCATCACGCTAAGACTAATAGAAGCAGAGCACCAATGAAGAATGTTTCGAATCGGGCACTTTTTTCTTTTTGAGAGATTTCGTTAGTCATAGTAATAATATTCGTTCAATAGGACAGGCGAAGGAATTAATTCATACTGCCAATTCTGAAGTTGTCAATATAGGTATTTCTTATATATCCTTTAATCAATTTTCTTCCATGTCCAAGTGACAATAAAGGCGCTTATCCAAATCTTCTATAAGGTACAAGGTTAGGTATAAGGTAACCTAACCTAACCTAACCTAACCAAACCGAAAATCATATCATCTACATAAGTACAAAGTTTAAGTCCAATCTCACGTCTCTGTAATACAAAAATTTTGGTTGGTACCGACTTCCAGTACATCTCTAGGTAGCACAATTATTCATGTTTTATTTCATTTGGTTAATTTGATAAACTATTTATTTTCCGCTTTTTAGTGCCTTATGGGTTTTTGATTGATATTGAAGTCGGTTAATACTTTTTTTTGAAAATTTACTTTTTTTATTTGAATTGGTACACTATGTAGTGATTAACTGCTACCTGTGCATTCGTCCATGTGAAATTGATCAAAATATATATATATATGTTACAACCACGTGAGACGTGTGCCTTACTGGACTCCAAGAATAAATATACATAATTGAAAGTTATACATTTGTATGTAATATATGAATTATATTATCTTTTCGGTCAATTTGGCGGTAAAATTGTTTTATTTACCACGTTTGCTTCTACATAACTCAGTGATTATAGCAACGTATAAGAATAACTTAAGTATATCGACAATACGGGCATATTATATCTACATAATAAAAGATTTAAGATATATTGTTCGATAATGTATAGCTTATAATTTGCATTACTTTCTTATATAGTGTTAGTGAGCACTGAGTTTGGTATATAGTAGGTTGAAGTTCCAGGTATGTTGCTGATGATAAATCCCATCCCATTCGATATACTATTTGTATTCATATATCTAATGTACACGTTACAGTTGGCGTGCGTGTCGTAGTTACAAATGTTTTTGAAAAAGCTTTTCTGTAATGTACAACCCACTCACAATTTTACATTTCTTTAATACATTTTTTAAAAATCGCGTGCGGAGCCGCTGGTATCAGCTAGTCTTGTAATAAATCCAGTATTTTTTAAAAACTTATGCTGCCAAAATGTTTGCTGACCTGTGCAGCATAAGGTCTACTTTCGTTTGTATGGAGCTTAAAGCCTTATGGTTTTCAATACTGGAGTTTAAATTGAAATAATAGGCATCTGTAAACAACACACTATTTTGTGATCAAACTTTTTTAAGTAAGAGTTCAATGCGTATTTAAGTTTTTTGTAATAACACGGAGATAGTTTTTGTAAAATGTTTAATGTTTTTCTCTCTTCGTCCAGAGTTTAGTGGTTGGTAATTAACTCAAATCAAATTAATTGTTTCATGTAATCTAGAACAAATTTATGAATTATATTAAATAGACAAATATTGAATTTATAAATTATTATATGGTAATGGTATAATGAGTTCCTACGAAACGTGTTGTTTGTACTTGTGACGTTATGTACAAATTTATGCACGACCTTGGATATAATTACTATTAATCTGAGTGAACAAACGTAGACAGAACAATTAGATTTATTTGTATCGGGACATTGAGAACATGAGATACATTGAGAATATTATTTGAGAATAGATATTTGTTTTTTCATATTATTGTATCTGTTTAAAAAAATAGTTCAATAAGGCTAAAAAAAAAACAGTAAGTGAAACAATATTTACGATTAATAAACTATTTTGTGTATAAAGCGAGGGCTGTGGGGGTCATCTTAAAAAAAAAAACGTTAGTTATTTTTTTGATTCCACAAAATACAAACAAATTTTTATTTTGTGTCATTTATTTGAACACTTTTGATTTAGTAGTTGCAGTTAAGTGGTATATTTGAGTTGGTCCATTTTCTATTAAAAATAATTTTAACTAACCGGTACAACATACCATCATACAATCGTAAATCCGATGGCATTAGTGAATTCGCAATCGATTAACTTGGACCAGATGAGATGTTTGTATTGGTGTGGATTGTGACTTCTGCAACGGGAGTTCTCTCTTTTAAACTAGCAGTTTTTTTGTGGTTGACCAAGACATGTTAATCAACATGTGCATAAAATAAAAAGCGTTATAAGTCAACAATTTCGGTACCCAAACGTAATCTCCTAACAAGCACAGTAAAATATTCCAACTATAAAAAAATGTTAAACTCTTTATTACCTTATGTATAAATTTCGTCATCGTATTTAATCTTCTATACATATTATAAAAATGAAGTGTCTGTATGTAATATAAAAATATTTTTCTTTTAATAATTGAGTATGAAAGTATACACGCTACTAATAACAAAAACGCTATTTTAAAAAAAATTGTCGGTCTGTCTTTCTGTTCCGGGTAATCTGCGTACAACTAGACCGATTTTGACGAGAATTTTACTAGCCGATAGCTGAAATTACAGCGGGTTATTTAGGATACTCTTAATTAGACTAGCTGTTAACCGCGTCATCGTCCGCAATGCTATCTCCAAAAGGGTTAGACCGATTTTCAAGGGACTTTCACCGGCAGATAGCGGACATGATAACAAGTAATTTAGTCTATTTTACTTTAGACTAGCTGTTAACCGTGGCGTGTTAAAAAGCCTTGTTATGTGGCAACACGATAATTTCACATATTCTACATGCATGCGCTCCACGATCAATCCGTTGTCGATACTTGTACTTACCGCTTTTAATATGTCAAATATGTCACCACTATTTACTGGAACAACGCTCCACCACCAAGCTGAGGCAAAAATAATAAATTCAGCAATAAACTTTCGTATTAGGTCTTTACCTATGAATTTGCCGTTTTGTATGAAAAAAAAGAAACGAATTATTTTCATGTATTTTTTATTTGTATTAATCGAAGTAATCACCCATGCAATCAATGCATCTTTGCCAACGCAGTGGCAGTTTATTGATTGTTAAAGAAATCAGCTGGACGGGAGGCAACAAATTCTTCAAAGGCATTTTGTACTGCCTCTCGGGTATTGAATTTTTTTCCCGCCAAAGAGTTATCCAAATTCTGGAAAAAGTAGTAGTCTGTAGGCTGGTGAGTAGGGCGGATGACAGAGAACTTCCAACCCCAGTTCTTGCAACTTGGAGACCGTCTGCTATGCAGTATGAGGTCGCGCGTTGTCGTGCAGGAGCAGCGGAGACGAGCGATTGACCAATGCTGGTTGGAGATGTGCCAGCTTCTCCATCATTGTGTTCAGTTCTTCACAGTACACATCTGCAGTAATGCTCACCCCGTTTGGTAAGAAGCTGTGATGAATCACACCGGCGCTAGACCACCAAACAGTGACCATCACTTTTCTAGGGGTAAGTTTTCGTTTAGGGCATTGTTTAGGTGTTGAACTAGGATCCAACCAACTTGCTGAGCGCTTGCGGTTATCAAACAGAATCCATTTTTCATCGCAGGTAACAATGCGGTTCAAAATTACTTCATTTGTGTGTCTGTTGAGCAGTGCAAGGAACGTCTCGACGCGTACTTCGCGCTGGCGATCATTGAGTACGTGGGGCCCCCATTTGTCAAGCTTTTTGACCTTGCCAATTTGACGCAAATTGACCAATATTGTTTTGACGCTAACGTCGAAAGCTGCTGCTAATTCAGCCGTAGATTGTGTATCATCAGCTTCCACAATCGCCTTTAATTCGTCATTGTCGACCAAAGTCTTCGGACGACCGCGAGGTTCATTTTTCAGGTCGAAATTTCCAGAATGGAAGCGAGCTAACCAATAACAGGGGGTGCGTTGGTTTGTAGTGTTAGTTCCGTAAATGTCGTTGATGTTGCGTGCCGATTGTGCCGCGTTACTGCCACGACGGTACTCATATTCCATAATCACTCGAATTTTTAACGTATCCATGATGGCAAAAAAGATTGAAATGCGATGAAAATGTAACACTAATCAATAAACAAATGACTACTTTTGGAAAAAGAATTCCATGTTTTTAAAATAAAATTAGTTTGAAATTAGAATTCTTAGCCAAACAAAAATTATTTTGATTTGAAATTGCCAGTACTGCAGAACGACAATTTCAAAGGTAAAGACCTATTATTAACAATAATTTTGCAAGTTCAAAAACTGTAGTTGAAATTTACGTGCATCTGCTTACCCTAAGTTCAGTTATGTTAATTGTACGAAACTGTCAGCATTAAATGCTTTTATTTGTTTACATTTTCATTTAAGGTTTTTGGTGCAGACGTCTATATTTAGCCTCAATTTTGTTGTAACAGGATAAATGTAACATATTTGGTTTGTAATTTTTTTTCTTGTTTGTTTCTTCATTTTTAATGTATAAATATCCACCGATTAGAAGTCTGTTTTCCTTATTATCATAATTAAATCGACTTATCCGCTTAGCTTGTCGTATCGTTGCATCAAGATGTAAAGTACTTGATAAAACGGAAAACCTCTCGATGGTTCCGAACCGTAGAGTCTGTAAACTTGTGACTCGACTGACAATTTAAACGATTGCGATTCTTTCGATTGAAACGGTAACTCAGCATTTTCTTTTTTTTCTATCTCGAACTGATTATGCTATTAGCCTTGCGGCCTTTACAGCTTCACCGAACTACTAAGGTGAGCGCTTAAGGCACTCCGCCGATTTTGTTTAGGTAACATGCTCAAGGGCGCATGGCACACCTCGGCTTGGGCTGTTACCGAAAAATCCCGATCTGACCTAGCTAAGCTATTCATACATATATTCGTTTGTGAATCATATAATTGAAATTGTATGATTCACAAACGCATACGTGTATATCGGAAATGAAATGAACTAAACTACTCAATTCAGTTCGATAAGGGAAAAAAACAAAACCCTTTCACCATGTGTATATACAGTGGTGGTCGTATAATTAGAAACACTACTAACTGTCTTTGACATTATGTAAGATACTTCACCCCAATCGTTTTATTTTGAAATTAAACAATAAATAGGACAACAATATGTTCAACGATTTATCATTTATTAGAAAAACAATATAAATTCCACTACACAAGTGCAGTTTCAATATTACACTACGCACAAACATTCAAATCAGTTTTAAGTTATGAACAATAATGGCCAACTAATTAGAAACAACAACAAAAAAGTATAAAAAAACAATATTTTTTAAGTGTTAGTAATTAGTATTGGTATTTACGAAATGGCTACTTTCCACAGCCTACCAATAGTTATAATTGATATTTAGTGGCGTATCCCTTATTTTCAATAACAGCACTGCAACAACGTGACTTTGATTCAATCAATTTCATACATTTTTCTAGGGGATTGAATTCCATGTTTCAACAAATGCTTCATATAGTTCGTTTTGACTGGTGTTACGTTTGTTTGACGACTTACGACTTTATTTTTAACAATATACGAGATATTTTCTATCGGGTTTAAATCCGGGCTATTTGCTGGCCAGTTTAAAACGGATATACGCTGTTCGCTAAGGAAACATTTGACGCTATTGGCCGTGTGTTTGGGTCATTGTCAGGCTGAAAGATCGAGGTTACAGGCAAATGATCGTTCGAGTAGGGAATTATTATGTGCTCTAAGATATTTTTGTATTGCCGTTGATCCATTGTGTTACGAACTTAAACCTTTTTATACATTTTATAAATAGAATAAGAAACATTTGTATATATATTGTTTTACGTCATTATACAATTTAGTGGTCATCTAAGATAAAATGTGTTTTATTTTATTGGCGACGAAGTGAAAGTTTTATAATGAATAATGAACAATTTGCACATTTCCTGAGTGTACAACAGGCACAGCAGGAACAAATTACACAATTATTAAAATTATTGCTACCCAGGATACACTCGGAAGATGTTACATCGGACGACGATACAAAAGGCGTGACGAACGCCTCATCTTTAAGATGTATGGATATAATAACTATATTTAAGAATTTTAACATTGACAAATTCAACCCTCAAACATGCAGGGTTGAAGACTTTGAAGAATTTTTCGAGGCCAAGTGCAAAATACTTAATATTTTCGATGACATGTTAAAGAAAGATTTAATTTTTAATTCTTTAACACCGGAAATTTTTCACGAGAATCGAACAATTACAATGATATTTCGTTAAAACTTTTAGATTTATATCGAATTAAAAAGACAAGATATAGAGCTTTAACAGAATTTTGGTACTGCATTCGGGAGACATCCGAATCCATGGAGCATTATGCAAACAGACTTAAAAGTTTAAGTCTATGTGCTTTATGTGGCTATAAAGACACACTACTAGAATGACAATTACGTGATCGTTTTGTTACAGGGTTAAATCACCCAGAACTTTAATCAGGCCTAAAACAGAAATGGCCCAATTTACAAGAAAATGAGGAAGGGAAAATTAAAGCAGTTACTTTTCTCCAAATTTTTAAGTTCGCAAAGTCTCGTGAACAAGCTGAACATGATACGTCAAGTCTAAATGTTAATAAAATCCAAAAGACTAACCGGAAAACTTCATCAAACTATAAAAGCATACGCAAGCTACCTTCTGGTGGATGTATAAGATGCGGTAAGAAAATTAAACATAAAATGTTTGAATGTTCAGCCAAAAATCACACTTGTACAGAATGCAACACAAAAGGGCATTTTGAAAGTTGCTGTATTAAAAGTAAACATGCTTATTTATCACCTGTAAGGAAGTTTAACAACCCCAAATTACAGAAAATTGCCGACAATAACTCATCGCGCTTATGACATACGGCTACGGAAAACAGTGATGATGACGATGATGAACTTGTATACAATGCGACAGGCACCTCTCAAAAAGGTTGTGATCAAATCGATGTGCTAATCAATGGTTTGAGTTGCACAATGGACTGGAATCCTGGTTCCACCTATTCAATTATTAACACCGAACTTTGGAGAAACATAGTAGGCAACAACAAGTTGAAGGCAGAAGGTCTTACAGACGTAACAGTAGAATTAAATGGACAGCAGAAACTATTACCTGTAGTAGTAATGAGAAAGGCTAACGAAACGACGATGACGAAAACGACGTTTAAAAAGAAACATTCAACAAGAATTGGATCGTCTTGTTACAGAGGGAATTATTGAAAAATTCGATCCAAATACTACTAAAGATATGTTTTATATTTTATACATTTAATGAGTTTTTTATTTGAGTGGCTATATTATTACATGATTATTAACTATTGAATGTGTATATTTTTTACGAACATTTGTACGTTGAAGTTATACTTTCTTTATTCATAGAAGTGTTTGTAATTATATGACCACCACTGTATGTGCACGTGTGTGAGAGGTGATGTAGGTGCGTAACTGTATCGCGATAGTAACATCTCGGGGCCTCTATCCGAGGACGACCTCGGCTTGAGATATTATGGGAAGAACCGCGACGTGTGTGCGGAGACGATAGAGGTGCCCTTCCTTCGCGACGTAGGGTTACGCGAGCGTGGGCGCAAACACGCATGATAATAAAATCCAATTTAAAAGTTAATTGAACGGCGTCGGCGTCGGAATCTCAAAATAGAATAGCAAAATTATTATTCGGTAATTTTAGAGGAAAATGCGCGGATATTCTATCTTATACTGAATTATTTATTTTTTCGAAACGCCAGCGCGCGCGTGCTCTTGTTGAGTAGCCGCGATGGCAGGAAACCTAGCAAAGGCTGTTAGGGCACCTAACTCGGGATTTTTTGATATTTCGTCGAACGCCGAGATCTCGGAGATCTCGTGGAAAATTATTAACTGACTCATATAATCAATACTGGACATGGAGAAGGACAACACGGGGTCAGCTTGTGAAGGCTTAGCCGCTTGGGGTCTCGGACAGGGTTACGCAATCTTAGGAGCCCACTGAACGTGAGGGGCCCGTGCTTCGCTAATCGTGGGCATGGACGTTACCGGTGTACGTGATATGCTCGGCAGGGTCGGGAATGCCTCTCTAGATATGAGAGGCGGAGGTTGAGTGAGGGCGGAAGCGGCAGGCGTCCTAGACAGCGAGACCTGTCTAGGGTAGAGAGGGCGCATCGTACGTGGGGCGCGCTGACATCCGCGATAGTTCGCGGTATGACCCACGGCACAAAACATAACTCGGAGGGTCGGAGGAGGTAGACGAGCGAGAACACTCCATGGTGGAGTGCCGAGGCACTTAACGCACCTGGGACGCAGGCGACAGTTTCGTGCGGAGTGCCTGTACATCTGGCAGTTGTGACACTGCGAGGGTACGGTCGTTTTGCGTGGCAACTCGACGATAACGCCGGAGAGGCCGCAGAGGGACGAAAGATTGAAGATTGTTTTTTCCTCCTTGGTGCGGACGAGAACGACCAACACCATATCGCGCATACGGTGTACCTCATGAACAGGGAAGTTCTACTCTTTGAGGTCGTCGGAGATGTCATCGGTTGGGATTTCGGACGGGACTCTACTGATAACAAGTCGTAGTAGTGGGTGAAAAACCTGAAATGATTGTCCCGAAGGAACTGAGTGAGTTTGCGATGAACAGTGGGAGTCGCAACCTTTACCTGAATATCTACAAGGGTATTCACGGCAGAGGTGAATGCGATGTCTGCTGCTTGCAACAGACTCGAGATTTCGACCCAGGACGCCTTGTCCTGTATCGTAATGGTAGGCGGTGGGCTGGACTATTTGCTCGAAACTGCTCAACCCGCAGCTTAGGGCGAAACCGGTGTAGAGGGCGTGGGTGTCACCTTTCGCACTTTCGCGTCATCGACATTCAGGATCGTTGAAGGCTTAGTGCCTTCATTATCGGAGGAGGTAACTCAGCATTGTTTTCGGTTCTTATGCAGGGCATTACTTTCTCTTATCCATCCTTCAAACATATATTATTATTATATTATTGAAACACTCGTGTAATCTTTCTACAGCATAAAAATTCGTGTCTTTTATCAGCTGCATTATAATTTTTAAGGTTGAAACATTTTTTTGTAAAAATAAGATGTAATTTTATAGTGTATATAAAAATGGTTAATGTTATATCTGAGACCAATATTCTTCAAAAATGTTTAACTGATCAGCAGGAACAGCAGGAAACTTGGCACACCTATGTTTGTGTTTATTCACGGACAAGATTTTATATTAAATACCTGTTGTAATATAGCTCGCCACTAAAGAAAAAATATTATGGATTAATATTTGGAAACGGGAAATATTTACACAATACCTTATCGAGTATTGACTACACAGGTCAATTACTCATTTTCCACGAGATCTCGGAGATCTTGGCGTACGAAGAAACCGCCCGAAATCCTCTTCTAGGTTCCATTACGGCAATTCATAGATTTCCAGTCATCGCGGCTACACTACAACGGCTCGCTCGGACAGCCGTTCAAAATAAATAACTCGTATAAGATAGAGTAAATCGCGTATTTACGTCTATCTTCCCCTAAAACGACCGTTCAATAATAATAATTTTTGTTATGTCTATTTTTAATTTCGGTGCCGTCGCCGCAAAATAAATTTAAATTCGATCTTATTAAATGCGTGTTGCGCCCACGCTTTTGTAGCCGACCCTCGCGCATACACATGGTGGGAGGGTTTTGTTTTTTTCCCTCAACGAACTGAATCGAATAGTTTTAGTTCGTTTCATTCCGATATACACGTATTCATTTGTGAATCATGCAATTTCGATTGTATGGTTCACAAATGTATATATGTATGAATAGCTTAGAATAGTTAGCTAGGTCAGACGCGACTTTTTCCAGGTAACAGCCCAAGCCGAGGTGCGCGTGCGCCCTTGTGTATGTTACCTAAAAAACCAAATCGGCTGAGTGCCTTAAGCGCTCGCCAGGGGCGTAGCTACCGCCGTATTTGCCGTATCAATTATACGGGGCCCCCGGGCCACGGGGGCCCCCAAAGTGTGTAAGGAAAAATAATAAAAACTTTCTAATTTATTTTATTTTACAAATGACAAAATTCTATAAAGCAATTCCTTTTTTTCCCGCCTTAAGCGTGCGTTCAAAAGTTGGCAACACTCTACATCGTTATGGCGGGCTGCGGGACTTCCCCGTTTTACTTACTATTCGATTTTTATTTGTAAAATGGGTAAATTATGTGATAAATAAATATTTCTTTTCACAATATTTTTTTTCTTTTGTGAAAAATCTTTACCTCCATATAAGGGCCTCCAAAAAAATTTTTATACGGGGCCCCGACAAGGCACGCTACGCCACTGGCGCTCGCCTTAGTAGTCCGGTGAAGCTGTGAAGATCCTGCAGGCTCAATAGCGTAGTCAGTTCGAGAAAAAAAAAAATACACAATATTTTTGTTTTTGAAATGAATATTTGATTTTTGATTAGCATCACCGATCACCTTAACATGCTCGTGACGTATTGCGCTTGGATCAAACTACCGACGCATAGTACAGCGGTACATGTAGATATATAGTATGTGGTTATCGCTTCAGGCGTCAATAGATGTAAGAATCATACTAATGTTAATAATTCCAGTTTACAAATTATGAAATTTAAATAATTCAAAACTGACCATAGTTGTTTAATTGACTTGAGTTTTCACTTCTGTTGACGCTCCTTATGACTGCCTTAACTTTTTTTTTTGTTATTTTATATCTCTATGAGCTATCATTTTCGTAATATGTAAGATTAGAAAAATTCGGATGGGTGTTTTTGAAAGATTATATTATGATTTCTAAATTTATTATTGACATATTTTAACGCATATCACTTACGAAATTTCGTGTGCTACTTGTACATTTTATTAAAATTGGTAATGATGGAGTTAAATCCAGATAGACAGAATATAGGTATTTAAATGTTACATGCCAAATCAGTGATATTTAGATATTTATAACAGATACCTAATTTCTCATAGTATTATATTTTTACTAATATAGAATACGTATTTATATATACTCGTGGGCGCCCAGTGGTCGACATTCAACCATAATTCATTGATTTTTTAAAGTTTGAACTTTATTCGGGTTTTTTTGTCAAAGGGTTCTATTATGAAAGGTTTTCATCATGGCTACTCAGTTATTTGCCACTTTTTTAAATTGTATAAACATAAAAAGCGGTTACATTAGGTGGTAAGGGTCTCAAATTCTAAGTAAAGATAACCTTACGAAAATAAAGAAATTTATCGCAACTCATGACACAATTATCAATTAATTTTACACGATATCATGGGTAGGTGGAATTTCTGGGCGATATTGAATTAAATGTAGTATGTACATTATAAGGAATAGTTATACAGCAGTATCAATGTTTGGAAAAGTAATGGAAAAGTAACAATATAATTAAATAATGAATCCAAAACAAAGAAGTTTTTAATACTACCATTAACATATGAAAATGAATTCCTTTTTGATCAAAATTTATCATCAACTGTAATATATACAATTGCTACATCAAGTTGAACTAAGAATCTAAGTCGTGGATTACTTTCATGAGCAAACAAATTTTCTTATTTTGATTTTATAAAGTATTTTTTGCTCATTTTTTTATTGAATCATTATTTCAAGTGAATTCACCACAAAAAAATACTAAACAAACATACTAAATATTGACTTTGGTAATATTGTTTTACTCTTATGACAATATGAAGCAAAGTGAAAGCAGTCCGGTCACCTAAAATTATTAATAAGACGAAGACGAAATAGAATAATCATTATTTCAGTGGTTCCATAAATTTACTAAAGATAATTATTTAAATTATGAATTTACATATTGTATCATTATAAAATTAACCTACAATGTGACCAGTTCATTTCAAAGGGCATGTAAGGCATGCAACGTCAGTCATGTTAAAAATATTAAAAAGATAAAATATTGGAACGTAAGAGTGACATCCGTCAAAATGTCTTTTCCATTTATATGTTGTGTAAAATTCGAGCAGTAGTGCGAGTAATGTATATTTTAATTAATTTAATATGCTTGTAATGCATTTTATATAAAAAGAATAGCACTTTATAAATATAATTCTGCACTTCTCCTCCATATAAACTTTACCTATGCCAAATTTCACGTTCATCCGTTCGTCCAATTCTCTTGAAAAGGGGTACAAAGTTTTAGCTTCACGTATTAATATATAAATGATAATAATGATGTTTAACGAGAAAAAAAATTGCCAGTACAGTCGCCTACAAAAAAACGTCACACTGGGTTTAATCTAAAGTTGTTCATGACCCACTTCGTTAAGCCGTTAATTAAATTTTAACACAGTTTTCTTTACAGGATATGAAATTGTACTTGAATTGATAATTTTGATGTATGAAGGAAATGTTTTAAATATACAAGCATTTAGTTTGGTATAAAAAATAAAAACAACGGAATAAGAAACAGAGCGTCTCGTAAAGACATAGGATAGAAGTGAAACTTTTGTATTACAGGGAAACATTCCAATTAAAAATATACAACAAAAAGCCAAGGTCACGCGGTGTTCCTAGGCGTCACCCATTCAAGTGCTGACCACGCTCGACGTTCTTCTACTTCCGTGATCGGACAAGAACCGGTGTTCTCAACAGTCTACCCGACACAGTGTTATCCATCACATTTCGCCACACAAAAAGGTTGGCGATCAGAATTTAAAGCAATTCCATGAGATGTTTCAAAAATATATAGGTAAATCTTGAAGGTTTCTATTCCTGTGAGGATTTTTTTATATATGATATATAGATTTATCGTTGCATAACATTCTTACTCAATGTTAAATGAGAGTGTGGCAAATGTTAGTAACGTGTTAAGCGTTTGATTCTTAAGATTCTTAAGCGTAATCTCCACTGCATCTCGGAGATTCGGACTCCTGAACAGGGTGCGACGGTTTTTCACGCCTGATCAGCTATATCTCCTTTATAAGACACAAGTTCGGCCTTGCGTGGAATACTGTTCGCACATCTGGGACGGTTCCGCTAAATACCTACTGGATGCCCTGGACAGATAACAGAGACGAGCTGTCCGTATTGTTAATGATGCAGACATTAGAGAGTTTATAGAGCTTATAGTTTGAGTTGCGCAGAGACATTGTCTCGCTGAGCGTGTTTCATGGCCAGTGTTCTGAAGAGTTGTTCAAATTAATCCCTTCGTCTCCTTTTTACAATCGAACCACGCACGATGGTCTTCGGAGCCACAGTTAATACAATTACGAAACACGAAAACTTATATCAACAATTAAATCTCAAGTGACAATAATTCATAAAAACCTAGAGAAATACAAATAACAATGTAAATTGGTAAGAACACACGCAATACGACAACAATCACGCGATACTACCTTCCAGAAAGACGAAGCAAGAATGTTTTTAATGACTCGACAGACTCGCCTGTTATAGGATTCAGTCAAGTTACGACCGGCCGATAACTTTCAACCAATGGCGCGTCAGGTCATTAGTAACACCCCCGCGGTAGTCAATAGTAAGTCAATAGTGGCACACAGAGTGCTTACAATATTATCATTGTAGGTCAAGCGTAAATTCATCTACAATCTATAGTAAATAAACTTCGTTAATATATGGATTTTTCAGAATATTTACGAATATAATAAATAGGTATGAGTATACGAATCTTGTGTATGATACGATATAGTATACGCTCGAAATTGCTTTACACGTAGTTTATTAACGTAAGTAAGTAACGTAACGTTGTACGTACGTTACACGTAGCTTAAGTAAATGCCAACATGATAGGCTTGAGCTTGAGCTTGAGCCTAACGGTTAAAAATGTGATGGAAGTCTTGTCCTTTTTGGTGCCGTTTTGGTGACGTTTACTCTATTACCTCTGTACTGTTATTAATAGTATACAGAAAAAGAGTTCTCTGTTCTTTCTTTTAATTTCAAAGATGGTATGATAAATACAATAAATATGAAGTGAAATAGTTTATACAAAAATATCTTTGTTTTTGTATAAATAGTGAGGCTATTATAACAAAATTTTTATCGTTTGGAGCCCTATTGAGACAAGGTGAGTGTAGCCGTTATTTGAACTAACTAATGACAATGATACCAGATTCGCACCAACCCGGTATCCAGCAAATAAAGCGGCCATTAACAAAGGTTCATAAGTCAAGAGAAAAACTGGATCTGAAGTGCCATAATTCATCACTCATCAGGCCACTACTTTTCATCGAAAGTTAATGTCTATTGTAGGATTTCAACCCATCAATCGATACAGTATACGAACCTTCACCTTCACGTTACCTTCACCATCGCTTGGTTTAATTTCAGCCAGGGTATAACTATCCAATTGCCTTTACTGTGGCGGGACTTTGGTGTAAGACCACGCGTGTCGTGGAGGATGGGTCGGGGAGCCGATCTTCTCATTGCGCAGGTCCGGCGGACGGAGGAGACAACTGGTGTGCATCCGGTCGTCTCCTGATAAAGACGGAGCGCGGCGGCGGCGTTTTCTGCTGTCGAGACACCCGCTGGGGCGGCACGATGAACTCTGTAGAGATCTCGGGTCGCCCTAACCATAGCGGCAGACGTACGTAGAGGGGTTTTAGTTCGTGTCAGTATATCTCTCCCGCGACGGTGGCGTATCCATAAGGGATTTCCCCACGTAAAAAAAAGCTACATTTGAGATGCGATTCTCAGAGAGTTAGCGTGATTTTTTTCATTTTCATTTGGTATTAGGGAAGATTGTAATCAAACGTTAAAACCTGTAAACGATAAAAAGAGTATTTATTTATGACGGGCTTTCCGAACTAAAAATTATGGTATATATACCTGCTGAGATGCTTTCATCGTAACAATTGTAAACCAGGTGCGACGTGGCGTCCTTGGCTGTAGAAAAAACACATTTCCTCGAAACCTTTTAAACCGTTAAACAATATTAATTTTATTTTAATAATAATAATAAAGTCTTTATTTAACAAAAATGATTTACATGGCATAAAAAGAACCGTAGATTCCCACACTAGGAACTGAATCCTGTGTCGTGGGTAATCGAACAAAAATTCTTTACAAAATATATTTCTTGTTAGTGCCGTAAGTGGCTTACTTATTAGACAGTTAAGATTAATAAAATTTAGAATACACATATATCAAACTGCTAATATTACACTAATTTAATACCTAAAGTACACAAACACACACATATATTTATATTTTACAATGCTTTTTTTCTTTGGTATCAGAAATAAAAATGTGCATAGTGCATGTACATTGTGTAAGTACCTACGTACCAAAGAGTAAACGGATCTTTATGTCCATGTAAATATTATGAAACACAATTTCTTATTGCGTGTTGTTTACGTTTTTTGTAGTAAACATGGAAAATTATTTGAATATGCGTTGCACACTATACCGTTTATCTGAGAGGTATTTATTAAGGTCCTCCTTTTCCCAAACATGGAACTAGGGCACAACTAGATTTCTTTGGATAATTTATTATCAATTAATTATTCTATATGATGATGTATAGAACAAGTAAAATTGTTGTAGAAGCATATAGAATATATATAAATAACTTGCCACTATTGCCGTCACCTCATCTACATTTACAAACCAGTTCCACGGCTCGGAGAGCCTGTGCTCGTCAAACGCCACAGTTCCGATACATAAGTGAGGTGTATCGAAATGCGAGCAATATTCACAATTCAAATTTAAGTGTCGCCACAGGTTTTAATATTTCAAAAGTTTTGTGCCGATGTCTCGACGGTCACGAACTAGCCGTTCATGGGAGGTGCGTGCGTCTACTTTGGCTCGCGATACCCATAACTTGATTCGAGATATTGTTGAGAACCTTAATGTGGAACCAAACCCTAACAAACAATTGATTGCACTCTCCGTTGGTAAGTCTTGCTGATTTGTTTTGTTGTTAATCATAGGGCACTTTAGTGTGTATGTAATAATAGTATTCGTACTAGCAATAATATAGTATCTAACAGTATAACAAAGTAGGATTATCGAGAACTTAAAGGTGATATTAAAAGGACAAGATATTATAGGGATAAGTATGGACCGAAGTGTTTTGATGTTTTCAAATTTTATAGAATACACAATTAATTATGGGTTCCTTAATAAATTAATAATTCATACTAATTATTTATGTTTTTTTTACATACCTTTCTCGATTAGTACTTAATAGTTATTTTAATGTAATAAAATATTATATAATCTTCACTCACCATTAGTGAAAGGCATAATACTATATAATTTTTCTATTAATATTCTTCTGCTAATCTTATCGAAGATAACCATGATACAATGTAATGGCTCGTACCAAGCCATTTTATTCTTTATTAATTGTATAAGGTTCTCAAAACTTCCACGCAATAGTTAAAGTGATATAGTGAGCACTATATGGGCTTAATCTGACATTGTCATTGAAATGAACATTTAATGTTAGTTACTGACACAAATGGTTGTTGATTAACCTATATAATCAAGATTACTATTGTGGAAATTTTATTTTACTTATAAACTAAAAATAACATACGGATTTATAAGAAACGTTGACATTTTATATCCCGAAATAATATTTACTTACTTTAGAAACCCACTTATGAAGTCAAGGTCAACAGGATTTCGATTTCGCAATATTTTAAATCAGCCGGATTAATTTATACTTGTTTCAATTAAGTCGCAAAATATTATAAAACCAGTGTTCTGTTAGGTGACCCAACAACATTTGGAAATCTCAACCCTCCAGAACAAGTGCTACAAGCGGTCCGTGAGAGTATTGAGTGGCATACTAGTAGGAGCTATGGGCCCGCTAAAGGTCACCTGGAGGCGAGGCAAGCAGTGGCAGAATACAGTATACATCAAGGTGAAATATCACCTGACGACGTCGTACTTTGTAGTGGATGTTCCCATGCTATTGAATTGGTAGTATCGGTCCTCGCCGATTCTGGACAAAATGTTCTTGTTCCCAGGCCAGGGTTTATGATATACAAGACAGTAGCAGAAGGGTTAGGAATAAATATAAAATATTATAATTTGCTGGTAAGTTTGACGTATTTTTGCTTTTTTAAGACTTCACTTTTATTAAAAGAAACCTCAAAATTGTAATGTACTAAATATGTAATAATTAATAATTGAATATTGATAATAATTAAAGTTTAAAAAAAAACCATGTCATTAATACATGTTTTATAACATCAGCACTAAAATAATATTTTTGAAATACAACTTAACATCTGTTAGCAAAATTTATTTAAATTTAGACCCAAGAAATAAAGCAAGCAAAAATCTACGTTGAATTTACGGTATGAGGTGATATTATAATATACGAGTTTCTAGAAACACACCCAACAAGTTTTCATTTTATTGTGCCTCTAGATCCAATTTACATACTGTTTATTTACGCTACATTTTCTCTATAACTGCGCAAATCCTTGGCTAAAGGTTATGTTTTAAAGGTAATCGGGATGTTTTTTTTTTGCAGCCCGATCAACAATGGAAAGTTGATTTAGATGATTTAGAAAATCAAATAGATGACGATACCGCCGCTATAGTCGTAATTAACCCATCGAATCCATGCGGTTCAGTGTACAATAAAATACATTTACTTGAAATATTGGAAGTTGCATCCAGAAATCGTGTGCCTATTATTGCCGACGAAGTATACGAACACTTTGTATTTTCTGGTAACGAATTCATTGCTATGTCGTCACTATCGAAAGATGTTCCTATCCTGACATGTGGAGGATTAACAAAGAGGTTTCTAGTCCCTGGCTGGCGCATGGGATGGATCATTATTCACGATAGAGGAAATATATTAGATAAAGAAGTTCGTAAAGGCATATCGAATTTAGCTACGCGAATTCTAGGACCAAACACTTTAATTCAAAGAGCTTTACCATCTATATTGAAGTATACTCCGCAAAGCTTCTTTGACGAAGTTGTGCTGTTTATTGAGGTAAGGAAGTTGTTATCTAGCCTATATGTGATATTTCGCATACTGTTTTTCACTCTAGTCGCAGTTAGTTCCCTTTATGTTTTTGAATATATATACATACTACCAATCTTTAGGTTTACATAGAATGATATTATAACTAAAAAAAAATGGCTAAAATGGACAAAAGAAATGGCACGGTAACGCACACATACGTAAAATAATGTTGTCATGCCACACTGTCTTAGATAAATGTGGAAGTAAATTGGCATATTATCAATGTCGGTGGCGAAAAATAAATAGTTATGTGTTGCTTATATACGGGCGGATTGACGGGATAGCCGTCAAAAATAAGCTAACTAGCCAAGTTTTATCAAGGCGCTGTCGAAGCGTTCGTGACGTATCTACAGACTTTTAGTCATAGTATCATTGTTTACATACGTTTAAACTGTTCATGTGTTATTATTTTAAGAATCAAGCTAAACTAGCGTACGAGGAATTACGAGGCGCGCCAGGATTGCGACCAATAATGCCTCAAGGTGCCATGTACATGATGATTGAGGTGAAGATGTCAATGTTTCCACAATTCAAAAACGAACTTCAATTTGTTGAAAGATTAGTAGCTGAGCAATCGGTATTTTGTTTACCAGGACAGGTTTGTTTCACTTTTTTTCTTGTTAAGATCTGTTTTTGTAAATCGATTTGATGCGCACACTCGTAAAGTAGTCGGCAATCACTAATTAATGACATGATTTATAGATACCGTTATTTTATTAGAAAAACAAGTTCTATTATCATACGATAGTCATTTTATTAGACTTGATAATTGTTGTACCTGAATCGAAATTTAATCACTTTTAAGCAAATATGATTTGGTTCTAGCCACTTATTAAAACAGTGTTCTTTTCAAAATCAAATCAAAATACTCTTTATTCAATTTAGGGCCTGAGACGCACTTATGAATTTCAAAACTACCACCGGTTCGGAAAACAACCCAGTCATCGAGAAGAACAGGCAAGAAACTCGATCTGGTTTATATTTTTATAATACATAACACATTTATTGATTATTATAACATAATATATGTACATATAAAGCTACATTCGTTTTTGGTGGATGCACAGAGAGAGGCGTCACTTCCAGACGTCGCCATCGCCATATTGATCCACCCTGTTTCATCCGGTATTTACCTACTAATATTTCTAGATTCTAATTTCTATTTCAAAATTCGAATTCAAAATATTTTGATTCAATATTAATTGCATTATTCAAGAGGAAATTAAATAAAAGTTAAATGTACAAACAATGACGACGTAAATCTATTATTGAAGTGAAACTTCTATTGCGACTTCCGACAAGGTTGCGTTAAACGTTTAATGCTACCATGGAGGGGGTATGAAAGCACTTTTGAGTTAAACGTTCAACGCTCCTGCGGAGGGGAATAGAAAGAGACAGAGCGAGAAAAATAATCAAACATTTCGTATCTTACTTTAGTTATCATAATCCCATTGTAAATGTTATAGATTTGAATATTTCTTCACTCGAAAATGATAATTAAAAGATGCGATCAATTGTGAATTCTAAGCAATGCTGATAGAGTTTGTCTTAAAGAAACAATATGATTTCACTAAAAATCAATTTCTAGCCCTTCTTATTTTCATTTGCATATTACGAAGTTTCACTTCTTCAGCGCGGAGGGACTCTACGCACTATTTTTTTTCTGTTTGTACTTGCTTTTTTTCAAATGTTGTAGTAGGTATCTATTACGTGTTTAATATTTGTAGTTAGTAACGACGAGGGTCAAGATAGTAGCTTGTTAACCCGTAGTTTTCAAACGCAGTTATGAGAATAAATCTATAGAAGCTAAAATATAGGCTTACAACCTGAAAGTGTTAGTTGACCAAAATGCCTCGCTATCATGATAATATTTTTCTGTCATCGAAAACTTAGATTCTTTGTTGTTCTAACCGACGTTGATCAATGTGATGTCTAATCCCGTTGCATTTGAGCATTTGGTATATAATACATCGCATACTAATAATTTTAAGTATTGAACAACTGTTTAGTATCTAATTATGTTTATTAACTGGGGTACTAAATAGTACCTACGCACCAAATTGTTTTCGTCTAAAACATAACATTGTTTTATTTTATTGTAAGGCGTACGAATTACGTAGATGTAAATGACAGTTATAATGTAGATCTTAACTAATCTCATAAATGCGAATGGGAGTTTGTTTGTTACAGTTTTTACGATCATGAAATTGTGCATACACGTTATAAGGTGTACAGAAAAGAGCATATACCTTTCATCCATAATAAAGTATTATTCCCGTTAGGTCAAATCTTGTTAGGTCAAAAGGTCTACTAGGTTGTGACTAAGTATACGACCAGAGTGAACGCTATAATCGAGCGTCGAGCGTGGCGTCACGTCCGGCGTTCGTTTCAAACATGTATGCATATACGTGTGTCCTGAGTGGCGCGCGAGCGTCGTTCTTGGATGCTGAATGCGCCGCACGCGACGCTACACTCGACGCTCGATTATAGCGTCCACTCTGGACGTACACTTAGATCTTTTTTACTAGTTTCTGTTAGTTTTTTAGATGTAGATTCCGTAGATTGTCTGGGAGCATCCCCGTTAAAGTTATATGTTTAAGCGAGTCGTGTTCTGGGCTCAGCTGAGATAAATGCTTGTTAGTGATTTGTACTCAATTTAACCGTACGCCTGTAATAAACCTATCACAGTCATTTGTTGAAACGAAAAGCTTGGAAGCCAGCATAACAAAGAGTTAGTCATGGTGGTCCACTAGTTTAGACAGGTGGAATTTCGATTCGATGTCCACCGGCTTCAACGCCGCCAACTAACAATTTTTTAGGCATTCCAATACAATTGCTAATTTAAACTGATACCATTATCGGTTTGCGGTGAAGGAAAACATCGTGAGGTAGCAATTAATGTGAGAAAATATAAAACTGTGATTTCTCAAAATGAGAAATCGCCAATACGTCGTGGGTAGCCATGCCGTGGTGAATACCTTCCTTGGGGACGAGGTGTTCATACACCTCTTACACTTCACATACCTACACTTCTCATACACTTCAGGGTCATTCCCTGCAGTGGGTTTCTTACTGGGTGATGTGATGACCAGGGATGGATCGCTGATGTCACAATGGCCATCATTATTTTTGGATTCTAATATAGCCCGTCACTTCTCCGTGCTTCTATAAAAATTGGCGTTTGTCGTTCGATAGAATAAATCATATACGAGTATAAAGGCCGGTTATTTTGATTATATAACGTGCCAAAATCCATGAAATTCCAATTGAGTTAATTATACTTTGTAATAAGATGATTAAAATATATGTTTATTAATCTATGATAATAATGTATCTAATTATAGTGTTTTGAGTACCCGAACTATATGCGGATTGTGCTGACTGTACCGGATGATATACTGAGAGAGGCGTGTTTAAGGATTACGGCTTTCTGCACAAACAATATCGTTTCAAGAGACAAGTTAAAGGATATCGACGACATCGTGGTCCCTAGTGAAGCTCAAGTGATATGTGACAGCACTCTGACACGTGTTGTGTAGTTGCAAACATGTTGTTGCAGGAATATATTCAGTAGTTTCAAAATATAATTTAGCAGTTCATATTAAATAGGTACATAGACATGTATGTCAATATTTGAAGTGTTTGTAAAATGTATTGATTAATTTTACCAGTTGTTACATTTATATTGTTATATACTATGTGAGTATAAGATGGAAATAATGATAACTTTTGAAATAGTTTTTATTTTTATTTTACAAACCTATTTAGAGCGTTCGAACGCGCATTTACGAACTATTCGTTGGCAACGGAATCGAATGACTCGATTCGATTCGCACAAATTCGGGCAATTAGTATAACAAAGACAATTGTTAGTTCAAATAATTTGAATTATGTGTATTTGAAATAATAATTAAATAAAATAATTATAAAATTCAGATCCGTCGAACATTAATTCAAAACCTTCTAATAGTTCGAATTAATTGAATCGATAAACTTTATTCGAAACGATTGGAATAATTTTCGCATTCACTGGCGTGCCTCTCGTGCTATTTAACTAATACCATTAATACTAAGTGTACAAATACAATGCAATTAACTATTATAAAATACATTACGAGCACTAATATCTAATTTATTGTTGAATATGGGTACGCTTTCCATGTACCTACTCGTAAAACCGACGATGATGAAATTATCCTGATCGCGAACATTATATTATATACTAGCTGATAACCCGCGACTTTGTTTGAGTTTTTTCTTATTTTAACAATATATTCTATGTATGTATAAATCATTCAAAGATTGAAAGCAAAAATATACTTTCCTTACAACATTTCTTTGTAAACAATATTAACCGTTTACTTCCCCTTTTCTACGCATGTGCATCTAACCGTTTGCCCTCTTTTCAATGGCACATATACAGAACGCACAAACAACACATATGTCACTGATTGCGTAATTATTATAAAAACGTAGTTTCTTAAACCTTTCATCTATACTACTAATATATAAAGCTGAAGAGTTTGTTTGTTTGGTTGAACGCTATGATCTCAGGAACTACCAGTCCGATTTGAGAAAATCTTTCGGTTTTAGATAGCTCATTTATCGAGGAAGGCTTTAGGCTATATATCATCACGCTAAGACCAATAGAAGCAGAGAACCAATGAATAATGTTTCAAAATCGGGCACTTTTATTGCTTTTGAGAGATTTCGTTAGTGTTAGTATTATATACGTTGCCATGGTAACGTGGTAAGTAGTAGTAAGAATATTCGTCCGATAGGACAGGCGAAGGAATTAATCCATACTGCCAATTCTGATGTTATGTGGTATGTATCAACGCTAACATTTTCAAAGTTTATTTTGTTTTCCTATTCAAAAAGTTTATACTACTTTTATTTCCAATTTTTTATTTGTTCTCTATTACGTATTATAAACACGGGCCTTTTCGGGCAGATAACTAGCGGGCTCGGAAGACGTTGTCCTGCCCTGATAATAAAATGAAAACCTTGACAAATTATACCTAAACCTTCCTCATGAATTCCTGGTGAAAACGGCATGAAAATGATAGTTTTTGACTTTATCGCGAACAAATAAACTGACAGAGGACTTCGAAAAAGGAGGAGGTTACTATGTTCGGTTGTATGTATTTTTTTATGTATATTAATTGATATTTTCGTCAATTGTGAACCGATTTTAATGATTCTTTTTTTATTTGAATTGGTACATTCATTTAAGTGAATCTGCTACCTGTGCATTCGTTTGTGTGAAATTGATCAAAAATATGTTCCAACCGCGAGAGACGTGTACCTTACTGGACTCCAATAATAATAAATATACCTAATTGAAAGTCATATATTTGTATGTAATATGAATTATATCATCTTTTTGGTCAATTTGGCGGCCATATTGTTTTATTTACCGCGTTTGCTTCTACATAACTCAGCGTTTATACCAAAGTATAAGAATAACTTAAGTATATCGACAATACGGGCATATTATATCTATATAATAAAAGATTTAAGATATATTATTCGATAATGTATAGCTTATAATTTTCATTACTTTCTTATATAGTGTTAGTGAGCACTGAGTTAGATATATAGTAAGTTGAGGTTCCAGGTATGTTGCTGATGATAAATCCCAGTCACTTTGCAATATTTCAAACTGTATTTTACTTTATTTCAACTGGAATGCGATGATTTTATTATGTTTGAAGAAAACAAAATTCTTTGATGCTAATAAATAGTTTTGTTGTAAAAAAAGGAAAAAACATGTTTTAGATGATTTTTATTATTCATATGTTCTGCAGCAACGTACATATCCAAATATTTACGATATTATTTATTTTATATTTATTATATTAGGAGCAATCGCTCGCGACTTTTTCCACGTTAAGAAGAAGCGTATGTAAATAACTTGAAGTATTAACAGGAGTTTTCTGCAGTCGTACTCTGCCCGAACTATCAAATAGAGATACAATCAGAAAACAGAATTTATTTGTATGGAATTAATATTGTCGGAATTTCCATTACACAATATAAAACTTTATAATAATCGTATATATATATAATATAATACATAAAATAAAATACTACTATCACCTAATGGCGATTAATATTATTACAGTATTATTTATTTATGTTACCAATAAAGTCATTATCGATAGATGTTATTAAAATATAGTAAAATGTTCCAGTTCAACATTTTTCCTAGAGATGACTCTATTTACAGGCAACAACGGCATGTATATAAAAATTATTAGTGCATAAAATAATTAACAAGTTAAAAATAAAAATATGAAGTAATACCATTAATACTTTATATTAAGTGAAGTATCTTGATATTTTTTTAAATATAAAACAGTAATTAATTAATTAATTTAATGAAATAAAACTAAAATCTATCAAAATCTTTCTGGTATTATTGCATAATGCGCGCACTTCTTCTGCACTAAATCGGTTATTACCGGTTTCAATTGTATTTTAAAACGCAAATAACCTTAAAATACGTAAAACCAATTCAAACTATCCAGGGACTGACTCAAACATATACCCATTTGGTATGTGAGAAATCTTTTAAAATAAGTTTAGAAGCTGTTCGCAGCATTACCTAAAGTGTCTATGAAGATCAAAACTAACTTACATATATTGCCGATAAATGTCTTTCCGGTACCCCTTGTAACTTCATCACTTAACATACTGTAAAAATTAAACTTTACATTAAATTTCCATTTTGTTTTAGTTGTTTGTTTTATAAGAATTTGTAAAGTATACGTGAAATCTGCATTCAATCTTAATTTTGTGAAATTTATTTTACTTTTGACATACAAACCACCCTTTTCACTGAGATACTGAACTTGGGATAATATACCTTTCTAACGGTGAAAGAATTTTTAAGATCGGATCAGTAGTAGTACCAAGGATTCCTGGAAAACAAAACTTTACCTCTCTTTATAATAGTACGGTAACTGCAAACACTCAACTGATTATTGTAATCGTAGATTCACAAACCTGAACCCAACTACTTCAAGACTCAACAATATTTATAAAACTAATTTTATCAAATATCGAAACAACACACGTACTGAAAGAACTCTAATTGAGATTCATCTTGTACAATACAATGTAACTATTATCTAGGTTTATGTTTTAGAAATAATCTTATCACCTTTGTTTAGCAAACTTTTTTTATACAATAAAATAAATGTAAACTTTGTGTATTTTTCATATGTGGTGGATAATTACGCATAGAAATGTCATTTAGCCGTAGCTCAGTTACAACTCACTGGATATTATATGGTCCGTCGGAGTCGACGGTTCGGAAATCAGCGAGCATCTTTTTTAAATAGCTTAGGGAAATATAGCTTAAATTTTTAGCTAATCTGTCTGGTATATATAGCACAAAGAAAATTTACCATAATCCGCCAAGAATCTCATTACCTACAAAAAATTTTACTTTCGTCCGTTACCCTGGAGAATCCCTTGCGTTTTATAAGACAAAAATCCTAGATGTAACCTTATAATATTAGTTTTTTTTAATGTTTTTATGTCATAGGTGGCAAACGAACAGGTGGGTCACCTGCTGTTAAGTGATCACCACCGTCCATGGACACTAACAACACCAGAGGTGTCGCAAGTGCGTTGCCATCTTTTGGAGGGAAGGGTTAGGGGAGGGAAAGGGAGAGGAGAGAGGAGGGGGAGGGGAGGTGGGTCTCCGGCGCTCTCACTGAGCGAACGAAACGCAACAATGCAAGCACTGTTACTTCACGTCGGTTTTCTATGAGAGGGTGGTACTACCCCGGGCGAGCCGACCCATTCGAGCTGAAACCAGTAATAGTTTCAGCGTGGCTCTACCACCATTAAAAATTAAATTAAATTAGTTATCAATGTGCCAAATTTGGACAAAATTGGTTCAGTACTCTCAGAGTGATACGTGTTCAAAGAGACAGACAAACGGCAGATCCAGAAGAATCCCTTGCGTTTTATGAGACAAAAAGTATCCTAGATGTAATCTTGTAATATGGGTTATCACTGTGTCAAGTTTCGCCACAATCCGTTCAGTACTTTCACAGTGATGCGTGTTCACAGAGACAGACAAAAATTTTGAAAGGGATTCTGTATCGATAACAAAGTCTACCCCAATTATAGTTTTCAAAAAATATTTAATATACAGATTTGGCCTTGTTACAGTTTTATTATATAGATTAAAAAATGACAATTATCATACTCCCTGTAAGCGCTCTATAAGGATGGTTTTCTGGCTTAGTGATAAACTTTTCCAAACTTCGATCAGCGTAAGATGGAATCCTAAAGTGGGCTTTTGGTGACAATAAACTCTCGTGGCGAAATCATAATGGTTGTGTTATTTATGGTTGTGGTTGATTTTTTTCAAAAACTTACCTGACCGATTACTACCCTTTAGAGGAAAATCTGTGGTCAACCATTTATAGACGTCTGCAGGTAGCTGCGCACGAAATCGATACAAGCATCAGAAAATTCGATACAGAAAATTTATAATTAACACAATATATTCAGTATAGTAACAATTTATGTTACACGATATTTTGATTGCCAATCGGTCGGCTGACAATTATAGCTGTTTATTTGAAAATTAATTGAAAAAGACATCGGTTGCTTGATATACTGTGCGACAAGTATATCACAGAATTACCTATATTGTTTGATCATCGCCGTTGAAACTTCGCCGATGTTCGAAAGAATAAAATCAATTTCCCGGTGCTCATGACGGATACGAATACATATTGTGTTGTCCTCACAAGAAATACTGTAGTCGTAAGAATAGGTAGATGTTATAATAATTTATTGTAAAAATTCTTACTAATATTATAAATGTGATTTATGACTTTGTTTCATTCGTACGCTTTCACAGCAGCAGCATAAATTAATTTAATTCAATAATTAATATAGATTAATTTCGTCAAAAGAGGACGTAAAGACAAAACAAGACAAAACAAACACGTAAAGACATTTTAGTGTTAAGTAAAAAGGTACAATATAGCTGGTGACCTCTGTTTTTTAATCTCACGAAGAAGGTGGTAGAGCCACGCTGTAGCCATTACTGGTTTCAGCTTAATTGGTCCGGCTCGTCCGGGGTAGTACCACCCTCCCACAGAAAACCGACGTGAAGTAACAGTCAGTGAGAGCGTTGGAGGCCCACCTCCCCCTCACAACCGCTTTCCCCTCCCCTCCCTTCAAGTGCCCCTCAAACACAGGCTGGCAACGCACTTGCGACTCCCCTGTTGTTGCTAGTGTCTATGGACGACGGTGATCACTGAACATCAGATGAACCGCCTATTCGTTTGGCTCCTATGATATTTAAAAAGAAAGAATCACTATGCAATCACACTATCAAAGAATGCTCAACTTTCCTTGATTCGTCTTTTGGCGTGTACATATAAGCATTTTTATATTTCAATTTAATTTATACTCATAATTCACTTCCAGCGTAGAGAATTAATTATATTTGTTCAAAGTTTAATAAGTTTACAATGATACATAAGTGACAAATATTCAGATAGTTCTAATCAGAGTTCTAGCATCCGACCAAGACATTCTAAAAGTAAATTTTATGAGTTTATCGAAATAATTTCTGTAACTCAAATAGTTATTTGTAAAGTGTGCTAATATAAATAAATTGAAACAAAACTAAAAAATACAAAGAGTTCAAGAATAAGGAAGCATCTAGTGTCTTTCCACGAGAAAGAATTGCGTATTTTTATTCCAGTAAATATTCCTTTAAAAACTTTTTCATTATGAATTTAATTAATTTGATTGAACTTTGCTATGTCTTTGCATATAATGAAACGTAATAAATTTACTTTTCTGACGCATTGTGCTAAGCTTTAACACAACGTGTTTAATAAAGAGCAATAGACTAATAGGTAATTGCAGGATTTGCAAGAGTCTTGCTGCAACACCAAGACCAAAACCAAGACCATACCAGTGCCACTTCCCTATAACAACTGAATAGAAAAATAATGTATGGAAGCTAACAGTATCTACAGAGGAGGGAACGCCAAATTATTAAATTACTCACATAAAAGCAACTAGATGGCATTGCCTATTTTGGAGCAAAATGTTAGGCGTCAAAATAAAGCTCTGTAGTATATATAACAATTGTATATTTATTTGAATGTGAATTTTACGATTTTGTAACATTATATATTTAAAAAAAAAAACATAAATGAAATTTTCAGTTTCTGTTTTAATTTTCATTAGCTTCTCAGTATATAGTATCTTATCTATGACCAAGACTGAGAGTGCAATACCAAGACCAGTGTACTTATTAACGCAAGACCGGCATTCGCATTTAGGCAACACTAATTACGGCCGATTACGAAAGGAGACAGTAAAGAAATAAGCTAGTAATCATAAGAATGATACATAATTTATGGATTATAATTAAGTATTATTTAATATCAATTAATAAACATTGATGATCCTTTTAAAAGTTACAATATTTTCCAATCTCAACCGATTTTGATGAAATGCTGTAGACAGGAAGTAAATGCACCTGCTGTTAAGTGATCACCACCGTCCATGGACACTAACAACACCAGAGGTGTCGCAAGTGCGTTGCCATCTTTTGGAGGGAAGGGTTAGGGGAGGGAAAGGGAGAGGAGAGAGGAGGGGGAGGGGGGGGTGGGTCTCCGGCGCTCTCACTGACCGAACGAAACGCAACAATGCAAGCACTGTTACTTCACGTCGGTTTTCTATGAGAGGGTGGTACTACCCCGGGCGAGCCGACCCATTCATGCTGAAACCAATAATAGTTTCAGCGTGGCTCTACCACCATAAAATGTTATGTGAATGTGAATGAATGGTACGTGTTAAGACCTTGCTTGGTCAATAGCGTAGTCAGTTCGAAAAAAAAAAA